>CAUYQG010056674.1:0-31755 GCA_963574415.1 Tarsius wallacei | reverse complement strand
TATTCTATCCTTGTCGCGGGGAATAGTAATTGAAACACAGGCCGGGTGCAGTGGCGCATGCCTATAATCCCAGTACTTTGGGATACTGAGGTGAGAAGATTTGCCTGAGTTCATGCGTTTGAGACCAGCCTTGGCAACTTGGCAAGACCTCATCTCTACAATAAATCAAAAACTAGCTGGGCGTGGTCGCGCGCCCTTGTAATTTCAGCTACTTGGAAGGCTGAGGTGGAAGGATCGCCGGAGCCCAGCAGGTCGAGGCTGCGGTGGCCGGGAGCGGCCACTGCACTCCAGTCTGGATGACAGAGTGAGACTCCAACTCATAAAAAAAAAAGAATTTTAAGGTGAGCAATAGAAAAGCATTAGAGTATCATTATTAATTAAGGCTATGGTGAAGTTTTGCGGAGGATTAGACCATCAGATGGGTTAGTCTTCGGGTCCCAGGATTGGCAGTGTTGGGCTGAACGTGCCAGTTCTTACGTCCCAGAGTGGTTTATGCTGGCACCAGTGTTGGTGTGTAGTGGACGGCCAATGCTTGGGCCTCCAGGTGGCTTTCTCAGATGCTGATAGAGAAAGCAGTGGACTGCGTATGTGAGGAAAGTTCTCAGGCCCCTGAATAGCAGGCATTGTGTGGACCTTGGGATTAGAACTGGTGGAGTAAGCCCACTGGCATCCAAGCAGTTCAAGTTGGCGTTGCTGGTGGTTGCAATGTGTTGGATGAGCTAGTCTTACGGCCTGCTGGTGGCACATGTGAGTAAGTGTCAACTGTGCTGGTATCAGGAGTTTGGGCCCACCTTATCTCAGACCCCTGACAAGAGTGTTCAGGTGTCAATGGTGATGCACTGGTATGTAAATTTTCTGGGCCTCTCGGTGACACATTCAAGTATTGGGGTGATGTGTCTGGGCCAGCAGACATGTCCTTAGCCCTCCTATGAGTGCCTGCAGGCAATGACTGTGACAGGCAGAGGTGAGATGGTCTCCAGGCCACCAATGGAATGCCTGCCACCAGTGAGGGTGGGTTCCCTCTTGACTGGAGCAGCACGGGAAGGTAGGTGTGGTGAGTGCAACCCGCCCACGTCATGGTCTCACAGCAGCCCGTGGTAGGGTGGTGACATTTGTCCCAGAGATGCATGGAAGTACCCAGTCTCCATTTTTCCTTTTTGGTCTAGAATCTATGGCAGTATCAGTTGAACCCTGGTTTAACTGCAGGATGCAGATTTCCAGAATGGCACTGGCTGTGGGCCTGTCACTTAAAAGGGCAGGGACTCTCTCAGGTGAGCTGTGTGGCTAAGACGCAATGGAGAGTGCAGACTGCTCTCATCTTGGTTCCACGGAATCCCAAAGTAGGTTGGTGGGAATTATCCTGGGGGCACATGAGAGTACCTGGTCTCCCCTCTTCTCAGCCTGGCCCAAAGGTGGGGCATGGCTCAGTGTTTGCCTGTCAAAATGGCACTGGTTGAGGATCATGATGAGGGGGGTCCCTTTTGGGTGAGCTGCTTGAGGAAGAAGCTGTGGGAAGTGCAGTCTGTTCGTGTCTCAGTCACATCGTGGCCCTTGGCACGGCAATGAGCATTTTCCCAAGGGTACATAGGAGCATCTGGTCTTCCCTCTCCATTCTTGGCTGAGGTAGCTGCAGCAGTGTCAACTTGAACTTGGCCATAGGTCAGAGCAGTCGCGTGTTAAACTCTCAGGATGAAATTATGGACCTGCAACCAGCAAGGGCAGGCCCCTTCTCCAGTGGCAGCATGGCTAAGAAGTTATGGGAAGTGTAGTTTGCTCAGATCTCTGGGTCTCACACCAGCCTATAGCAGGGCAGTGGTGATGGTCCTAGGTGCATGGAAACATGGAAGCTCTCTTCTCCATCCTTGGCCCAGAGGTGGCAGTGGCAGCAACCACATCAGTCCAAACTCAGTACAGGGTGTAGATGCCAGTACCTTGGTTCTCAAAGTGGGGCCAAGACAGAGCTTCTCTGGGTCCAGATGCCTGTGGAATTCCACAGGAGTTCTCTTTCTGGAGCAATGTCTTTGTGCAATCTCTAGCCAGCACCCTGTTTTGACCCGAGGCCCACATGGGCCAAGGAGTCTTCCAAAGCCAAGACTGCAAAATCCTGTTGTGGGAGTGTGGAGCCCCAGGGTTTTCTCTTTTATCCCTTCCCCACATCCAGGAACTTCTCTCTACTCTCAGCCAGTCTTCATCTAGGCAACCTATGTTCAGATAGGCCAGCTACCTCAAACCTTCTCCTTACTTGCTTTCCAGTGCTTCTCATCACTTTGCTGTTGAATCCTACCATTCTCTCTTACATGATCTGTTTTGAAATGTGGATATTTCTTTATTGTTCTGGTTCCTCCTCAAAGAAGAAGTACATATTATCTGAATCTAGTTAGCCATCTTGATCTTCTTGAAGCAACTTTTAATAGTTTTGTTTTTCTTACTGAACTCTAATTAAAAACTGTAAGATTTCTCAGAAGCATTGTAGTCACATGCAAAAAGTTATTTTCTTGATAGATTTTTATTGTGTTTTATTGTGTTAAAAGTATCTGTAAATACTTTCACACCTAAATATGTGAAGATGTTCTAAAGAAGCAGATCTCATATGCTTAAGTGCCTGTATGAAGCTTGTGAATATTAATTAGGCCAGTTAAAGTCATAAAGAGAGTAAGTTTTCTCATAGGCAATAGTGGAGACGCTCTTGTTTGTATTGGAGTTGATTCATAGAGTTGAGAGCATATCCAGGTTTTTGTTGGCTTAGCTACACTAATAACAATATTAATGTGTCTTTTATCAAGGAGGTCACTTTTTTAAAAACTTGAAATCTACAGTATTACAAGAACAGAAATATTTTAAAGTTTCTAAACCCACTTGAGAACAATTTTGGAGACAGTTATAGGATGATTACGTTTATAAAAACATTATTTTCTAAGCAAACTCCTTCAATAACTTATTCATGGATTTTCAAAAGGTAACACATAATAACCACACTTTATCATGTAGTTCCTCTTAGCACTATTAAAAATTTATAATTATTATTTGCTTAGTGTTTCTCAAGTGCTAATAGCATATTAAAATTTTGGACACTAAATACTAATTCTTTCCAGCAGATGCAGACATGGGATTGGAAGAAAAGAAATCAAGTGGTAGAAACTGGTTTGAAGGAAAATAAAACACCAGATGTCTTGTTTTATTTTTCTTCTTATGTTTTCTAGGTAACATATCCAGTTGTTCAAATGATTTTATACAGAATATAAACATCAAATCCACTCAAAACCTAAAGATTTTATATTCACAATCCCTTAAGGCAAATACAGAAGATTGGATTCCCAAACTAAAGAAACCTAATGAACTCTTTTTATTGTTTTTTAATCTCTCAGGTCATTGCCTGATTACTTAGTGGTTTTTGTTGCTTGAGTTATCCCTAATGTTGCATTTTTAAAAAACGACATATATTTTCATCATTTTGGAAGAAAAAATGTCATGAAACAACTTTTTCCTTTTCTCTATTTTTTATGTAAAAAACTCTATATAAATACATATAATAATACACTTATACATAGCTACCCGCTCATGCATAAAAACATTTTTAATAGTAAATAGATAAATAATACTGGAAAAGTTATTCTTTAGAAAAAAAAGATCATGCTTTCTCTTCAAATACCACCTGTACATGCCATGAAAATTAAGTGAGATATTCACATAAAAAAATCTGAGAAGATAGAGATGAGGAACAATGTTGAAGTCACGTATTCTGTAGAGTTTTATGAACTGGCAGGAAATAAGGAGCTCTCTCCTTTGCCAAACTCCCCGCCATAACCACCATTTTGCAATCCTATGGTACTTTCCTGCCCTCGGCAGCCAGCCTTACACACCTCCAAAAGCTCACAAAATATCGCTTTAAACTTAAATACAGACTTCATAAAAAAGTAGTCAATTTCATTTATGGACATTTTTAGGGAATAAATTTAAAATAAGGTTGTGAGCTGTAGAGTCTCCCTATGGCGCTGTTCATCACCAAGACATCGAGTTAAAGTGATGAAAAGTTTGTGTGTGTCCCCCGCCCCCCAAGGCAGTGGTCACAAATTTACGACACTGAAAATATTGGCTGCATCCGCAAGTGATATGCCTTGCTTCCAAAAGGTTACTTTGGACAGAGGGCTAAATGCACGGCTGCCAGTTTTAGTTATAATGAAAGGTTTGGACAAAGGGCTGCCCTGCATGACTGGTCATGTTATTTATTATTTTTAAAATGCTATGTAAAATGAAAAGGAAAAATAAGGATATCAAATGAAGAGAAATTGTGGCAGTCTTCACATGGAACATGCAAACAGAATAAAAGGACATGGCAGAATAACTGTTGAAATGGTTAAATTGTTCAAAAGTTATTTGTGTATTAAAAATTCAAGCTTCTTTACACAAACCTCATAATCAAAATGACTCATTTTTATGAGAAATAGTTTTTTAAAAACAGATGTGTACTAACTACTTTTATTATTCTTTGTGTTTTCTTGATTCATTTATAGTCATTTTTTTCTGCTACATAGTACTTAGTTCTAGGATAATACCCCTGACTGTGATTCACTTTCAATGAGCAATTAAAAGTGAGCTTTCAGGAATCAGGTTTTTAAAACTCTTCCTTATTAATATTTTCAGATTTTATACCATCATTTTATGTTCCCCTGAAAATTTTTCTCATAAGGTTTTGAGCCTGGCTAAAAATAAAGAAAAAAAAAGAAGAAGAAGAAGGAGATGAGAGTGAGAGGGGAGAGATACAATGTGCATTAAAAAGAATGAACAATGAGACGATAATTAGAATCCATGACGCCCCTGAGATCCAAGAATTCTGAACTCTATAATCCTGAGTACTATGATACTGTAGCTACATATCTCTAATTATAGTTTTGTCTCCTGTTGGAGATTACCAGAAATCTCAGGTATTAGTTTTCTATAAAAATAGAATATTACATTTTTGGCAAAGAAATAAAACATAGAATATTTTCAGTGAACAATAAATACAATGATGATTTCAGATCGTGTATGCAATGAGGCAGTTTGTATGCAATTATTAAATATGCTCTCATCTTTCCTATTATAAACGGTAATTACATTTCTTTTAGTAAAAATCCCCGAGGAGATGCATTTTTAACATTAAATCAAAGAGTTAAGTAAATTAATTCCATCTGGTAGGACTTTTTTCCTCTCTGTTCATTTACTGTTCTCATAATCACGAGTTGCATGTGCATTAATATTAAAATATATAATAAAATAAAACATTAATGCTAATTTTCTAGGAAGTGTTTCCATCTCTAATTAAGGGGAGATAATCCATGAAAGCTCACTAATCAAGAGACATCATTTATCTTTTAAAATTTGGCATACATTTACGTACATCAACGTTGGGCTTTTTGTTCTCTGTCTTATTAAGAGAATGCCAACTAGGATATCTGCCCAAAGTTGTTGTATGCTAGTACAGGGAGAAAGGAAGACAGGCATATCAACATCTAAGTGCAAGAACATATTTTATCAACTAAAAATAGACCTATGAGATGATGATTAGTAAATAAAGGAGAAAATTGTTTTATGTAAGGAAGTTAGTGAAGACTTTATTGAACAAATTAAAATGGAATTGCATTTTCAAAGATGAGTAGGTGTTCATGAGAAAAAAATTTTGGGAATTTGGTGAAATGTAGTTAGATGAGAGGAGAAAACTACAAAAGTGACATTAAGATGTATAGCATACTGTTTACCAGAACTGTATAAAATTTTGTCCATGTAGATAGTGAGGTGTTTATCAGCGAGGATTAGGCAAAGGGTCACTACAGGAAATCTTAAAGAGATACACAAGAACCATATTAAGTTTAAAAAAAAGTCTATGCAAGTTAAGGGATGGTCATTGCATTTTATAGGTAAAGAGAAATCAATGTTGAGTATTGCATAAAGAGAATACATGATCGTAATTTTTTTGTCCATGATAATATTTGAATAATTGGTGATATTTTTGTCATTCAAAGTGATTTATTTTCACCTGTAGTTTTTTTGTTTGTTTGTTTGTTTATAAGGTTGTGATCTTCAAATCTAGACCTAGAATCTAAATCTTGTTATTCCAGGGAAAGAGGACACAAATTAACACGAAAAAATTAAATGATCCAATTAAATAACTAAATGTTTATTCTAAAACTTATAATATGGTTTTAACTTATTTTTAGAAAGCAAGATTTACTAAGAGGACAGAAAAGCTCCTACAGTAGGAGGGGACCCAAAGGGGTTACTCTATAATATGGTTTTGAAAACAATTTTAAAGTCAAAGTCTCGCATTAAGAGAATTTGCTGTTTGAAAGAGGAGAGTTTTTTTTTTTTAATCTAAAACATAATTGTCAGAGTACTTTGCAAGTGTCGAAATTTTTTTTTTAAATTTTAACTCATCACTACTTAATACACATTAAAGCCTGTACAATAGTTCAAATACAAATGTTTATTGGAAATTTAAACATTCTTACAGATATTAAGGGAAACAAAGATGAAAGGCAAAGTGTATAATATAAGAAGTTAGAAGAGACAGAAAAATCTCAAAATATTTTACAAGTGTGAGAAAAAAATGAGTTAGAAAATTCTGAACTTGACAACAAAGACCTAGAATATCAAAAAAGCAGGGACTTGAATTGGCATCAACTTCTAAACTCAGGTCCAAGATCATTTTACTACATTCTGCTATTAATATAAAAGTATAAAGCAGTAAAATATAAAGAGCTTAAAATGTTACTAAGTTTCAATAGAACATTTAAATACTTCTATAGACTTTGAATTATTACACTATTGTTGACTGTGGTGAGTTCACATAGAACATTCATATTAAATCTACATTTGAGATGATAACTGGTAAAAGGAAGGTTATGCAATTATTCCAGGCATAATTTTGATTAATTTATAATTATATGAAGTCATAATTGCAGTAATTAAAAAAAACAAATAAAATTGCAGTAATTACTTATTTAAAAAAAAGATGAGCTAGACCTTAGTTTTTAAGATTTTATGAAAAAAGTGAAGATAAAAATAAAAGAATCTGAGAAAAAGATCATCAAACTTTTTTTTATGGTAGTTTGGGAGAAGAATGTTATCATTTATGACAACACTTATATTAAACTGCAGGAAGAAAAAGTGCCAATGCTAGATGATTGCAGAAGAACATGGCTAGGTAAGCAGAAATGTGTATTCTGACTTTTAAAATTTTAAACTTAACGTTACTGTATCTCTTTAACCCAATTATTTGTGTCTTTAATAGTTAAACCGTAGTTAATTTCTTTACCTCTTTCTGTTCTTTATAAATTTTGTAAAGGAGATTAGATATGGAGTTGGATTCAAAATTAAAAGAGCCAGTGTATGACCTACTTTTTAAAATAAAGTTTTTGATTAAAGTCTGAATATTATTGATTATTCAATATCATCATTTTGGAATAAAAATGAAATGGACAGAAGAAGAAATGTACATGTGAATCATAATGGGAAAAAGTGAAAACTGGTTGAATGAATTATTGTTGCTCTTGTGATAAGACATAATATTTAATCTATAATGGAACACATAAATAATAGGACAGTGCACTTAAACAGAAGCTTTTAGCTAAAAATTGAGGATGACATAATTATACTTTCAGTAAAAAACAACAACAAAAAGGCTGACCTTGATTCCTGGATGTGTTTATCTGAAATATTATGGGCATTAATTCAGCAAAAAAATAATAATAATTTAGGTCTTTACAGCAAAAAATTTTATACATTACATACATACACACACACAGAGATACACACATACACCAGAAAGCATATAGTAAAAAGAAATGTCTAAACTAAGTAAATCACTGAAAAATCAGACTGTACCAATAAGAGCAATATCTCACAGAAATTAAAACTAACATGCATTACATTTTAAGGATTGCTTAAACCAATAATTATAGTATATCTTTACATCTCTTCAGGTAGTTCTAGTTTAAAATTTAATCTCCAAAAAGTAACACAAAGTTTGGAAATTTCCACCCTATTTTAAATGTATATTAAACATGAATCAATAGAGTTTCCTAAAATTTCAAAAGTAAAGTTTTTAATGAATTCTGGAAAATTAATGTAACACTATGTAATTCCAGTATCTTTTGTGTATTTAAATTTTATAAGTACCTATTGATTCATTCACTTAAAAGGTATTTAGAGAGTCTCCTCCTGACTCTTTGTTAACTGCTAAGGATAGCGTGTCTTAGTCCATTTGTGCTGCTACAACAAAAATACCTGAAACAAAGTCATTTATTTTTTAAAAATCATAAAATTATTTTTTTCTTTTTTTTTACTTTATTTTATTATAAAGGTGTAGGGTAGAAGTCAGGATTACGTATATATGTAATATAGGTGGAGGTGAAGTTTGGGCCTCCAACTGGTCCTCACTTCCCTTGGTTTAGAACCAGGAACACTTTGTGTTGTTATGTGCCACCCCCTACCCCCACCGGCAGTGTCCTGAGACTGCCACTCCCTCCCTTGTGTTATTGTGGCTAATGTTTAGGTCCGACTTATGAATGAGAACATGTGGTACTCAATTATTTGTTTCTGTATAGAACACTAAGAATGATGACCTCCAGCTCCATCCAATTTGCTGAGAAATCCATGATTTTGCCCTTCTTTAATGGCTGCGTAATATTCCATCATGTATGTGTACTGCATTTTCTTTATCTAGTCCACTTACAATGGGCAATACCCTAACCCTAATCCACTTTCGATGGACAATAGGGTTGGTTCCATGTTTTTGCTATTGTTAGTAGGTGGCAATAAATATGCATGTTACCTCACAGTTTTGGAGTCTGGGAATCAATGGATGGGCAGGTTAGGTGTAAGGAGGGGGCTACACCCTTCAGAAAAGAGAAATACTGTGTCCTCACCCAGCTGAAAGTTGAGGGGGAGACAGCAAGCCACCTGAATGCTATGGGGAGCCTCTTTTATAAGGGCCTTAATCCCACTTACAAGGGAAAAAGCTTTCATGGTTTAATTGCCTCTTAAAAGCACTCCCTGCTAGTACTCTCACATTGTCAGTTCTTGAATTTTAGTGAGGACACATCCAAATCATAGCAGAGAGGCAAATAAGATTTAGTCCCTACTGGGAAATTTAGAGAAGAAAATCAAGAGTTATGGAACAGTACATTAGTATTGCAATTAAATGTATCTGTAGATTGCTGCAGAAGTCAGGTGCAGGGTATGATATTCAGTATGACAAAATCAGAAGAGACTAAGACTCCAAGAATAGATAAGTATGTATTAGGCAACATAGAAAGAAAATATCTTCTAGACTTGTCAAAGGCAAAATCACTTAAAATAATAATAAGCAACTAGTTAAATAATTAATATCAAGTAGTTAGAGAAGACAAAAGATGTAGAAGGGGTGAGAGACGGTTAAGGCATAGTTCAAGGTCTGGTACGCATGCTGAGACAATTCAGTAGACAATAAATAGCTATCAAGTGACTTGCATAGAGTAAGATGTGCATGATTAACTTTTTATTACATGTGCACTTTAAAAATAGTGTAGATTATAAATTTAACAGGAAAAATGACAAATTCTGGAGAAAGAGAGAAGGAGGTTGAGAGAGAAATAAAATTCTTAGAGAGCAATTTTAACTAGGGTTTCAATGTGTGAGAAAGTGAATTAATTAAGATAATAACACCAAGGGTAGAAATGAGTAAAATAGAAAGTCCATGCAATATAATGTATACATTATGAATTTGATGAATTGAATGTATTTATTGAATCTTGGATAAACATGATTAATCACAACTGACACAAGAATGCATATGAAATTTGATATGTAACTGGTATCCTAGGATTATCAAAGAAATTGAAACTGAACTTTAGAATTCTCCTCCAAATAGAATAGCATGATGAAGTCTAGATAGTATAAATGAGGTTAATGTCTTTCTCTAAAATTTTAAGCATTAAGCAGCTATCTTATGTACTTATCCAGAAAAAAATAACGGAAATAATTCTTAAAATGTTTCATGAGGCCAGCATAGCATAGACACTAAGATATAACAGACAGCAAAAAATAAAATTTAAGATCACAAATAAAGCAAAATTCTCATAAAGGAATATCTAGCTAGTGTAGTAATAATCTGGTGACATAGAAAAAAAATGATGCATTCTTATCAAATGGGGTTTAGTCCAGGAATACCTGTTGTTGAAAATAATCAATGTAATTCAATGAAAGAGCAAAGGGGAAGGACTGAAATATTTATTTTGGTATATTAATCAATTGTTTTATAAAATTCAATATCCGTTTGATATTGGGAATCTACAGAAAATCTTACACTAACGAGCATACTAATGCCAAAACTTTGGAAAATATTTACTGTAGACTAGAGTGGCCACGGACAACACTTCTATTCAAATTTTGCCTGGAAACTCTAGAAAGTATAAAAAGGTAAGCAAAAAGAACCCAAACTGTCATTATTTCCAGACGTATGTCTGTACATGTAGAAAAACCTCAATGCATCTTCTGATAATTGCAATATTTTAAAAGGAAAGTAAGCTGGATACAAGATCAACACGGACAATTCAATCACAGATGCTCCTTGACTTGTGATGGAGTTGCATCCTTATAAACCTATCTTAAGTTAAAAGTAACTTACACTGAAAATGCATTCAGTGTATCTATTTTGCAGAATATTATGGCTTGGCCTAGCCTACTTAATCATGCTCAGAACACTTGCATTAGCTGACAGTTGGAAAAAGTTATATAACACAAAGTCTACTTTAGAATAAAGTTTTGAATATCTCATTTAATTGAGATTATTGAATACTGTACTGAAGGTGAAAAAGTGAATAATCCTCTTGGCACTCAAAGTACATTATCAACTAAATATGTGTTGTTTATGCTCCATCATAAAGTCTAAAAATCTTGAGTCAAACCATCACAAGTAGGATATAAAACTGTATATTTCTACATACTTAAAAACTTTAAAAAATTAAAAAATATATGTAACTTAGAACACCGTCACAAAACATCAACTACCTAAGAAAAATTTAGCAAAATATGGGAGTTGTCTACAGAAGGCCATATCATTAGTATCATAAGTTAAAGTTCCAAATAAATGAAGGCATCCAGTTGAATCCTGAAAAATACTTTAATATGTTATAAAAGGTTGACTGTCATAATTTATTTTAATATTCAATATTTTTTCATGTCATATCTTTCCAAATTTATCTCTTGACTCAATACAATTATATAAAAATCCCAATTATGTTTTTGTAAAAATTAGCAAGTCTATTTACAATTTGTAAATAGAAATAGCCAAAGACAATAAATAGAAACATGAAATAGAACACAGATGTGCTTACATTACTGGATCTCAAGCCATATTATAAATTATTGTTATTAAATATTTGTGATATTGATACAAACATCAATAACTAGATCAATAAGAACCTCAGAAGTAAAAAAAAATCCACCTTAGTATGGTGACTCATGCCTGTAATCCCAACACTTTGGCAAGCAGAGGCAAGAGGATTGCTTGAACCCAGGAGTTCAGGACAAGCCTGGGAAACACAGTGAGACCACATCTCTATAAAAATTCAAAACATTAGTCAGGCGTGGTGGAATGTCTGTAGTTTCAGCTATTTGGGAGACTGAAGCGGGATGATCGCCTGAGCCCAGGAGGTTGAGGCTACAGCACTCCAGCCTGGGCATAGAAAAAAAGAAAAGAAAGAAAAAGAGAAGCAATAAAAACAATTATCATAATTATATCTGTCTTTTGACAAAGATGGCATTACATACAAGTAGAAAAAAGAAGTTCTTTTGAATAATTTTGCTGAGTCCATTGAGTTTCAACAAGTGTGAAAGAAAAAGAAACTACAACTTTGCCTTGTCCATTATTTAACAAACAAAAACTAATTCATATGCCCCAAAGATCTGAATATGAAGGTCAAAATGATAAAACTTCTAGACAATAAAATGTGAGGATATTTTCATGACTTTAAGAGAAGAAAATATTTCTTTCAAATGAAACCATAAAATAAGCCTTAAACAAAAATTTACAAATCGGCCTACATTAAAATGGAGACTTTCTGTTCAGTCATGAATATTAATGCACTGTGAAGGTAAAGATAAACCATGTAGGGTGAGCATATAATTGTAACACAAATGCCCAACAAAGGGCCACATATTTACATATAGAAAACTATGGAATAGTAAAAAAAAAAAGATACACGTCTCAGTAGAGAAATGGTTGGCAGACTCAGAATGGTACTTTATAAATGATATCTAATTAAGTATAAAGACATGAAAAGAGACATAATTTCATTAGTCATCAGGGGAATGCAAACTAAAATCAAAGTGAAGTACTAATACCTATTCCCTTGAGAATTTTTGAGATTGATAAAATTATGAATGCAAGGTGACGTTAAGTAATAACAACTACCAAGTATTTATGTGAGTGACAATTGTTTAAAAATCACTTGGGAAACCGTGGGGCAAGTTTATTGCTAAAGGTGGTATAGTATTGCAAACTTACTACTAGTTATGTATCACAGAAATTGATACACATATGCACCAAAATGTTACATACAAGAATTAATGCTAGAATTATTTACAATTGCCCCAAATAAAAACAACCAAGACACGCATCAATTTTATAAGTAAATTTCAGCACATTCTTAAGATTTAATATAATATACAAGAATGATTAAACTGTATCTTCATGCAATCATATTGTTTTATAAGATCTCAAGTTTTTTTGATGGCCAGATGTAACTCAGTAACACTGGGATAGATGAAAGGCAGATCTTTTCGTTGCTTGTAACTCAACGAGAGAAGGCTATCGGGCAGGGCTACACGGGGATTGCACCTGCAGACAGCGTGACGGTGAGCTGGAACTGAACTGTAGGGGCAGCTCGTGGATGACCAGTGACAATATTTTGTGGGAACCCTTGAGTTGCCTAACTGAAATAATTTTAATGGTCTCTGGTGCTTGGGTGTGTCCCTAGTTGTCTGTTGCCTGGCCCTGGGGTGATTTGGACAGGTGCATAGTGACCCAGAGTAACAGAACCTAGTGAGGGAAGTCGCTGGAGTATGGACCCAATCAACTGCTCAAAAAAGGAAATTAACTGGTCTCCAGCCAAGCTCCGAAATTCAGGTCAAGATAGCTTCATTAAAAAAATCAAACTATATTACACATATGAATTACCAAGAGGTAATAGTTAATGAAAAAAAGCAAAAAGAAAACATAATTTACAATTTTATTTACATAAAACTCAATTTAAAAAGCAATGATCATATATCTGTTTAGTAGTCAAGATGGCAATTTCCTTTGGCAAGTAGCGAAGAGGTTCTGATCAAGAATGGGTATGAGCTAAAACTTTAGGAATCTGGTAAAACTCTTTTACTTTTTACTTTTATGAGTGAGCAAGTCAGAGTTTGTTTATTAGAGGATAGGAAAGCTCTTGGAAGCAAGAGGTGTTCCGAAAGTGGGTTGCCCAGGAATCTGGTAAAACTCTTTTAAAATCTATGTAACAGTTCACTTTTTCACAAATTATTAAGATGTACAGTTATACACTTATGTGTGTTAGAAATTTTTCCTAACAGAAAAATTATATATATATATATATATATATAAATAGGTATGTGTGCATATATATATTCATATAATTCACTATATATTATTCTCTGTAAAGCAAGTCACTTAACAAAATTTAAATAAACTGCTAAAAAAAAACCTGAATTTAACTCAACTAAAAGTGTTTTACTATCAAATAAAGTACATACAGGGAAATTCAATGTATTCTTTTTATGAAAAGTGATTTTTTCGGGAAAGCTGCTAATTTATTATCTCTCCAAAATAGAATTTATCATAAGTAATTAGGAAGAAGGCATAACAAAAAAGGGCAATCCACAAGAGAGTTTGTGTTTCCCATCAGTCTTGTATTAGATAAAAAGCATTTAAGTTTCTTGTAAAATGGCCATGATAATTATTACAGAAACCAGAACTAAGGGAGAAAATTAGCTGGAAACTAGAAACTGAGAGCAAAGGTAAAATAATTAACTGGATGAGTCATAAATAACTCTTGGAAAAAAATGCCTTAATGGCTCAAAACTAAATGGCAGCAGTAAACCTCACTTTGGCTAGCAGTTATGTTAACAATAACAGTACTCTCATTTCATCATGGCGATGGCTCAGGAAAGAAGAGGAAGAAGAGGAGGAAGAGGAGGAGGGAGGGGGAGGAGAAGGGGAAGAGGAAGAGGAAGAGGAAGAGGAAGCAGCAGCAGCAGCAAAACTGGGTATCAAACTGCAACAGCTATGGATGGCCAAGACAGCCGAGACTGTCTGTTTTCCATCATAATCATATAATGATCCTTTTCCCTCTCAAAAGTAGCCCCGTGTAGACTAAAATCATATGATTATCTCAAAATACCTAATCCTCTACTAACCTCTCTGTTTCCAAGTTATTCACAATAACTCACTTTTCATAGTCAAGAGCCCTTCCTAGTAATTTCTTCTAGGTATCAGCCCATAAGAATACAACATTTGAATACATCAGATGTCTCTGTTTACCACTATTATCAGAAATTTACAGCAACAAGATTAGTGGATGTTCCAAATATACTATCGGTAATTTACAAATGTATTTTCTCACCACTGTCAGAGAAAATACATTTGTAAATTACCGATAGTATAATGAAAAAAAGAAAAGAAAAGAAAAAAAGAAAAATTTGGTAAATATACATGATGGAATATTCCTTAGCCATAAAGAAGAACAAAATTATGGACTTCGCAGCAACTTGGATGGATTTAGAGTCTAAGATACTCAGTGATCTATCACAGAAACAAAGGAGAGAGTACCACGTGTTCTCATAAGTAGACTCTAAACATTTACCATAATACTATAAGAAAGGGATTGGCAGTAGCAAAACACTGCCAAGAGAGGGGGTGGGGGCACATAATATCAATAAGGGCACCTGATCTCAAACCAGGCGAAATGGGGACCAAAGGGAGGCCCAAACTTTACCTGTACAATGACCACTTATACCTAAATCTGAATTGTACCCCACATCTTAAAAAAAAATTTAAAAATTAAAAAGTGAAAAAAAAACAAAAAACAAAAAAACAAATGTATTTTCTACTCATAAAGTTTCCAGGATTTAGCACATTGAGTAACTAATCGGGTTGGGTCTGAAATTATAGTAAATTGTTGACAGGTTGGTATTAGTCAGTGAATAAATACATGTCCGTTTTTGTATTCTTTAAAACTCTTGAAATGTAAATGCATGCTTCTGAGTTAACATTCTATTAAGAGGCAGATAGTATATACCTGTAAGCCCTGAATCTTATTTTTGAGTTTGTTTAAAGGAAGTAAACAGGTATATAATATTAAATTCTCCAATCAGGTATATAGCTAGACAAGTGCCAAGTCTTTGAATTAATAATTTGCTAAGTGATTTGGAACAAATATTAATTTTAATCCCAATTGTAGATACTATAATTTGCAAAGACATCTTAGAATACAATTAAAAAAGTAATTACTTTCTCATTTACAGAAAGATAATAAAATATTTTAATGTATGTATAATTGAATGTCTAATTATAGCTTTATATTAGGGAGATAAGCCTTTTTTAAAAGCATTGTATTTTAGCTATACTTTTTCAGCAGCTTAAACACTTCATATTACTTTTAATATAAGAAAAGCATTTCATATAGAGGTATTAAAAAGTTTAATCTTAATTTGTAATCAGTATGTAGACCATGTAAAATAAAGCCTTATAATTTAAATATGTTGGGGAAACTGCTATGGATATTTTTTAACTGGAGCAGGGACTACACTAAAGAAATGCTGTTGGATTACTATACATACCTCGTCATATCACTGGATACACTTTATTCTTATGTTTCTAATATAATCTTCAACTATATATTGATATTTATAGACTATGCCTTTCATATGCATTAAGACATTGCAGTAACCTATTTGATTAGGTAATGAGTAGAAATAAAGAGATGCACAGCATTATGTATTATTTTAGAACAAAATTCACAATCTAGGAGCTCAAATTCAAGGTGTCTGCAAAGTCCCTCAAATATATGTAAGTGGTAATGACCGTGAGGAGGTAAGTGTGATGTAGGGCATAGGAGACAGTTAACCAGAGGCCAGGCTTCTACAGATTATACCAAATTATTCTTCAAAGCTTTTAGCCTAAACAGTGCATGAATATTGTCTTTAATGCAAAACGTAGCCTTTGAAGGAAAGGCTTTGAGCTAAGTGGAACTTGGATTAGTCTATACTCCAAATAACCATTTGTATTTATAATAAATCTAAGTGGAAGTGAGAATGGAACTGAGTTAGTAGATGTGTTTCTATTCGATGTATTAAATTTGATTCTTTATTATGTCATTCATCCTATAAAGTTTTTTTGGAAGCACGAATCTGAGGCTAAGATACAGAGATAGGAGAGATTTTCCTAAGCATTCTAGGCATTTGTGCATAACAGACTGAAAATAAGGGCATAACGCAGGCAAGAGCTTTTCCTTTTAAATGGGCTTTGTGAGTTTTCTAAGAGTGCTGACATAGTAAATCAAGTTTTTAAGTAAACAAAGTTTTGTAAACAAATATCTATTGTATAGTAAAATAGCTGCGATTATTGTTTTTAGTAAGCCACGTAACTTTGCAATTATGGCTATCTCAAATAAACTTTTTCAAATGGAAATACATAAACAATAAATCATCTGTGATTACAGAGAAAAGTCAACTAAACTGAAACACAATATATTTTCTTTGTTTAGCTATAAAAATTGTGACCGTAGCAATTAGGTTCTCTCAAAGACTGTGACTATGTTTTTTTTCATTCTCACTATTCTTCACTTTGGGTATAGGAAGTAATTCTTTTGGGGAAACAATTTAACTTTTGGGTACTGTGTAGGTCAAAAATTTGAATAGTGATCTGGAATTGTATGGCTTGAAATTTGTCTCAGACTATAGGCTTAAAAGGCTTAAGAAGAGAAGAAAGATGTCGACATCTGTATGATTTATCATAGTTCACCAACATAGACCAAGAGGAAAAGATTGAGAAATGGTCTCCATGTAGAATAAGCCCTGCCTTAAGTAACACTTGCTTACAAACGCAAATTAGTTCCAAGGCAGCTGATATAGTAGGGAACATTTTTAGCATAATACAAAGTTTACATTTGATTATGCATTATTTTGTCTGTGGGAAAGTACGTGAATGTGGAAAATTGCTCACAGCTGAATCCCTCCACAGACAGGCATAGACACACATACAGGCATAGACACACATACACACACAATACACCTCAAACATCTATCACTACTAGAGTTTTGTCACTTGATGTTGTAGTACAATATTCCATCAGATTTTAGATAACCATCTTTCAGTCACTTGAGAATAACTCATAAGCTGCAATCCCTCTACAAGCAAATTTCAGGTCTTCTTCTTATGTATTTGTGCATTTCTTAAACATGGAACACATGTAAAACTGTGAAACTCTTTTTATTAGGCTTTCGGGGATTTTAATATATGTTACTAAGTTATATACGTGTTTCAACGCCAACCACATTCTTGCGTAAGTTTTAGCGCACAATTTGCACAAGAACATTTATTCTGTGTTGTGGCAATACTGAATGTACTATACTTTTACAGAATGCTATAATACTTGGGGTGAAAAAAATAGCAAGGAATTCCAAACATTTTAATAACACAATTCAATCAAGGAATTAAGTTTAATGTTAATTAAACAAATTCAGAGTTAAAAAACGTCAGTGTACAAGCAAGCTGTCTTCACTGTCCCCCAAAGAAAACCATAACCAAATATACAGCACTGATATTATCACCAGAAACATCCCAGAATACAAATATGAACATGAGAGAGTTGCTAGGGCCACACACAAGTAGAAAAACTTGGAGCAGATGGCAAGAGAATCCAACTTTCATACTGGGAACACCCCTGCCCCGGCACCAAATGTGCAAAAAGTTTTCTCCAAACTCACTGTTTCTACATTGGAAAAAGTGAGGTGAAATAGCCAGCCAGTGTCGCCACTGTTTTGACAGATCTGTTCCTGTCTTATCCTGAGGAAACAGCATGAGTGCTTGAAGAGAGAAATATCACTGAGTGCAGTCAGAGAACAGGGGAGAGGTGACACTACCACCTCCATCCCTAAAAACTAGCAAACATACATACATACATACATACATACATACATATATACAGTGAATTCAGAAATCAAAGTATCTCTAACTAAAAAATTCCAAGCAAAGACATGGAAATATAAATATATATATTTAATAACATATACATATAAATATATATAAGTATGCATATATGTCACATATCACATACAATTATATGTGATATGTGACATATATGCATACTTATATATATTTATATGTATATGTTACTAACTTAGTTACATCTTTACTTGCTTGCTTGTGAAATTAGAAACACCAGTACTCTTCTTTTGTATTAATTATATTAACACACACATACACAAAAACCTTAAATAAATCTATGAACTTGTGATAAGATGCATGCTAATTAACAGTGATATTTGAGCCACATAAGTGATAAAAACAATCATACATATATACCCTGTAATAATTGAAGTTTTAAAAAATAGAACACAGTTTATAAAGTCTCAGTATTTTACAAACACTATTGTTTAATTTACAAATACATTTACAAAAGTACACCAGTCATGACAAAACCTAAAACACTTATGTAATTAATAGATCAGAGGTTGACAGATTTTGTCTTAATTGGCCAGAGAATAAATATTTTTGGTTTATCAAGATATCTGATCTCTGCCATGACTACTCAGTTCTAATCTTTCAGCAAGAAAGCAATCATATAGACAGTATGTAAACAATTTGGCATTGCAGTGTTCCAATTAAAAGTTAATGCTAGAAACAAGCCACTGACTGGACTTCATTTCACTGATAGCTGGTGTAAATGATAATTATTTAATTCATTACAAATGTGATAATTACTAATATGTGAATCGATCTTTGAAATTTAGAAAGTCCTATCACACACAGTTTCTAATTTAATATTCACCAAATCCCCAGAATATGTATACTATTATTCATTCTAGATTAAGAAATTGTGGCTTAACGAGGTTGAATAATATGAGTAAATGTTACAAAATTAACTACTTATGAATTACAAATCAGAAATTCTTACTCATTCTTTATTATCCTAAGTATATGATACATAGAGCTTCCAGTCTGACAAACGAAATTGAGTTGTAAGCAGCTATGAAATTTCATTTACTCCAAAGGAAGAATTATATAATTTCTTAGGGGAAAATTAAATATTTCTTAAGTTCTAAATTATATCACAAATGCTGATTTAAGTAGTAGACATTGAACAATAATATGGATAAGTAGATAATATCATATCTATTAGATTTCAGACATCAGATGACAAGATTATTCAGATAAAATATATGAGGTCATTGCAAGAATAAATATTTCTTAATATTTACTTAAGATAGCAAAGATTCCCTAGGCCTTATTAATTTCCTTTAAGATTAAAATACTCCAGGACAAAATTGATTTATACTTTAGACACAACATCGGGACACAACTCAACTAACAGAACCTAATGACTGTAATAATTAAAGTAATAATGTATAATTTTATTTTTTTGAAAATAAATATGTGCAGTATGGTTGCAAATCATTTATACCAGAAAATATATGTTAGTTGCTTATTTTCTTGATGAAGCCACACGTTGAATAAAAATTAATGAATAATGCATCATCAGATTGGTTGCTGTGACTCTCAATTTTGTTTGCTACATCATATGCAGAATATTGATAACTGGGGTTGTTAGCAGGTGAACTATTCACACATAATCCATTACTATAAAAATTGTATGCTATATAATTTGACTCATCAGGTACATTTGCTCACAAATAAACTCTCAGAATTTCAAGAGCACATCCCAATATAAAACTGAAATCTCTTTCAGTGTTAAACTTGATGTTTGAGGTATAGTCCATAAGATTTTAAATCTATATTGATATAGTGAATAAGCTGATATCTTATGTTTCCTAAATCTTATTACCACTTGCAAAATCATTTCCCAATATAAGATAATCTTGTTGCTTTTCAAATCTCTTTCCTTATGATTATGTTGAACATATTTTAAATTTCAAAATAGCAATATTTTGAGACATGTTATGATTTTTCTCTATGGATTTTGCAACAAATTAAATATATAGTTTTTTAATGCAACAATAGTCTCAGTGAATAAAAATAATTTTACTTACCTATATAATAACAAATGTATTTGCAAATATAAAAGTGAACACAATATTTAATGTAGAGCATTTTATCACATTGCCAGTTCTAAATAACTTTGAAAAGCTATTATTAAATTTTCATTTACAACAGTGTCAGTTTTAAATTGTAAGACAATGTAAAAATAACCAAAATAAGGTCATTTTAAAAACTTATTTGAAATCTAATAATAAAGACATTGTCTAGGATGTCACATTATATTTTATTTATGAATCCACGAACCAAATTTCTCCTACAAATTATTAGCACCTTTTTTTCTTCTAAAGAGTTACGCTGATCCAAATTTTATCAGTTATTGAGGACTGTGCATTCCACTTTGTCCTACTTTGTTTTGGTTTCAGGACGCATAGCGCTATCTTTAACAGGAGAACTTGAGAACATCTTCTGTTTTCATTACAGAGGTAGGAAAAGTTGGAGGACAAGCACCCAAGCAAAGAAGTGTGGGTGGGACCAAAATGAAATATTCCCTCTTGCCACGATTGTGGCCTCTTAGACACAAGCAAGGGATGAGCGCAGGCCTTTAGAATTTGAACCCCTAGTGGCAAATTCAAATCATCCCAGTTTTTATTACTCTTTGTTAAGTACTAGCCTGACTTATATGGATGTTTGACGGGTTTGGGAGACAGTTGTCGCTTCCCCCAAAATAAAATTAATACTGAGTGAAAATGCAACTTACAGAGTGGAATTATGCTGAGCAGTAGACAGAATTAAGAAGGGAGCTGCCAAACATTCTATGCCCCGGTCGTAGGGAAAGATGACATGAAACTGGCAGAATGGGATTTTTTGGACTATGTGTACTTCTAGTCCAAAAGATATTGGACTATTACCAAAGATAGTTAGGAAGAAACCCAAGGATAATATGTGAGGTGATTGTTTATCTGTGCATAAAGGAAGAACTCAGAATTTGCATGATTTTAATATTAGAGAGCCTTTGATAGAAACTTCTAATTAAAAATATTGGTGTGCCTCAGATGATGATGTATACTGTACATTTCCACTAAATATATAGTTGCATTTTCAGTTATTTTTAGATATCCATTGTCTCAAAACCACCAAACCTTTTACTAGGATAGCTGGAGCAAAATGCTTTTGTTTATAGATACGCTTTTTCTTCCCTTCATAGGGAAAGAAGTGGATATACATTCCAGCCACCATGCTGTTGGACAGTCCTATAACTCGGTTTTAGTTAGGGAAATGTTGGTGGAAGTAATATTACCCTTTCCATGCATGGATCATAAAATCATCCAGGAGGAATTTTCTGTTCCTCCCCTCATGTAAGGGCAGCCTTGGAGAGCATGGTTCTAGGTTAACTTAGCTACATGGTAGAGGAGGCATCAGACAGTGACAAAACAAAACATTAACCATTATTTTATTAACATAGTGAGATTTTAGAAATTATATGTCACTCACTCTTAGCCTCGCCCATATTAATGCAATAGCTAATCATGTAAATGACCTACATCAGTGTTAAGTCTGTCTTTGAAGTATCTCCCATCATAGAACATTTAATTCTATTGTAACGATGAATTTGTCGCCTTCTAAAGGCTTCACTCATTCAGAAATAAAAATCAAAAAGGGCCTCCATAAATTTGAAAAGAACCAAGACAAGGATATAAAGTTTGTACTAACACCGCACACAAGAAAGGCCATTCTTACAATCCAGTCTCATTTTATAATTTATTTTCTCTGGCAACAATGTATTTTTAAGATCAGTGCTTAAGGTGAGAATGTTGTTCATTTGATTTTAATGCATAGATTCTAAAATACAACATTTTGCTGTATGCTGTATTCTCATCTCTGTTTACTCTTTCCCAATATTGTTTTGTCCTTCTAAACATGCTTTGTTCTCCCCCCAAAAAATATATATGTATTAAGAAAAAATATATACATATATATGCACAAAACTCTCAAAACCGCTGATTGAGACACAAAACCGCTGATTGAGACGTGATTTTCAAGCATATCTCCTCTATCCTGACATACTACTTAGGTTTCCACACCCAGCCAACAGTACCCACCCTAAGTCAATGAAGAAACCATACCCCATTTGGATCATATCACTCCCCACTACTTTCACCTGAACCTAGTTCCTTTTAAGTCCTTTCTGCGCCCCTGCGGATGACTGTCTATTTTCCAGGTCTTTTTGTCTCATATCGGATGGCATGTGGAATTGGATTCAGCAGCAGAGAGGAGAGGAGAAGAGCCTTCATCCCAGAAGTCTGTCCCCAGGGTTGAGTCCATTCACTCCATCCACATGAATGAGCTTCTGGGTGCCAGCTCTAAACTATTTTCCTGAATGTACTGTCCACCTCATTTTCTTGTTATGGACTGCTATTAGCTCAGTGCAGAGGGGAAGCAAGAAAAATAAAATAAAATTTTTACATTATTACCCGTGGATTCATTGAGCTCTTGCAAATAGCAGTATTGTTTTCTTCATTGTTGGTGATAAATTAGGATTATATTACTAATAAATGTTCTCCACCCGCCAGGCAATGCCAGCGACATTTCCAGCATCCTCTCTCAGTCTTGTCCAGGAGACATCTGCTAAATCTTCTACCTAAAAGTTACTACCTGTAGATTGATATCTATGGAACAGTATTTATTTATCTTCACAGGTGTGGTTGTGATTCTACCTTGCCTGAAATAAAAATTTGGGAGCACCACAACCAAGCAGTTTCTGACTGCACATAATTCTTCTTACTTTTCTTTCTTGATGAAGGCAAAATCCTGTTACTGCTGGAATTGGAGAAATTGTTACCAGATAAATTATTTAATCTCTGTCTTCTGACCATTCCATAGTTGAGATGTTATTACATTAATACACTTCAGCAATTCTAGTCCAACATCTAATTGCTCTAAGGAACCATAGCTGAACTATAAAAAAAAAGTTTCTTTTTTAGTAGTCAGATATAATTTTTTGCCCACGTTAAATCTGTAACATAGCCCAATCTCTTCTCTACAATTTCTATAAACATACCTGGCTGTCTCTTTTTGTTATTTATTTATATATTCATTTATTTTGCTGTAGCAGCATAATTGTGTTCTGTTGAGTTGTGTTATGGTGAGTGACTACAGGACCCAGATGGCTTTCCACTCTAATTTTTTAGCTTGGTTTCATATCAATTGGCAGGGTTTTTGCTGCCACTTTGCAAAATATACTTAAAGGTCATTGAGCAGCCATAACTCACCAGCACATGAAGAATATTTGGAAAGTGAAGTGTGTTATAAAATTACTGACAGATGTCTCCCAAAGGTGTTATATACACGTACAAAGAATCTCATATGTTTATCCCATTTTCTTTTTTCTTTCCTGGGCATACTCATAGACAACCGAACATGTTCAAGAAACTTCCATTCAAATTCAGATTGTGAAACAAAAAACTGTTTCTGAAAGGAATGCATGATTTTATGTTCCCTTCAGCAAAATAGAATGATTTAAGTTTCCTTACATCCTTGCCAGCAGTTAAGATAATCTGCTTTTTTGTTTGTTTATTTTTAAAACCATTCCAATAATGTATTGGAATATTTCTTTGTGGTTTTATTTTTTGTTTCCCTAATGGTTAATTATTTTGAACATCTTTTCACACACTTAATAACAATCAATAAATCTTCATAAAATAAGGACAAATTTAGATTTGAAAAATTTACCATTTCTCCCTTTTCTCATCTCTTGGGGTTCATTTGCAATTATGTTAAGATATGTGATGTTTTATTAGAGATCTCTATGGTCTATTTATTTTTTAACCTCAAATTTTTTATTCTGTCTGTATTTCAAGTTGCTTTTTTTAAATTGATTTATCTTCAAGTTAATCGATTCTCTTCTGACATCAAAAATCTATAGTTTATTAATCTTAGTTAATTTTTTATTTTAATTTTTGTATTCTCAAATTCCATTCTTTCCCTTTAATTCCTGATATAATTTCTAAACCTTTATTGGGAACTTATATTTGTTGATTTGTTGTAGCCATACTTTAATGTTTTTAGACTTTTTTTTATCTGAATATAGCTGAGGTGCCAAAAAATGTATACACATTTTAAAAGATGTTATTTATGCATTGCTTTTCAAAGTTGAATTGAATTATGGTAGCAATGTAGTATGATGTTTGCTCTAATGCTAGCGTCACCATGCAACAGGCAGGTAGATATTGAGTACGACAATTTTAATAGTTTTCCTTTCCTAAAATGTGTGTATAGCTTTTTGGCACTCTCTGAATTTATAGTAGCTGATTTAAAATTTCTGTGGAATAGGATAGATCCCATAAAGCATTATTATTTTCCTAAGTATGGGTCATAATATCCTGTTTTTTGTATATCTTTTATAATATTTTTGTTGACATATGAGTATTTTAGGTAATACATTTTATTGACCCTTGAGTGTCATATTTTCCCCCCGAAGACGGTTTTTCGTTGCTTTTTTATGCTTCTTTTTGTTTGCTGTTGTTTTTGTTTGTTTGCTGTCTGCTTTTCGTTCCTATTTTAAACTGCCTTTTCTGGCCAGAGTCGGGAAATACTGTCTCCCGGATACTTTTGCTCAGTTTTTTCTCTTTTAAAAAAACAAATTATTCCTTTAGTATTTAAGTCTAAATTTTCTCAGGGCTGTCTTTCTCGCTGCATAACTTAGTGATCAATGAACACACAGAAGTTGCGATTAAACAGTATAGATAATAGTCTTTCCAGGTCCTGTCAATAATTTTGTTTGTGTAAGGAAACTATTTAATGTTCAAGTCACTTTGAAGTCATCACTAGTCATTTCCCTAACTGGGACCCTTTACAGTTTTCTATGCAAATATGGACAGCCACAGAGTATACCAGAAATTTGTCAACAGGTTGGGTCACTTCTTTTCTCTGTTGCATAACTGCAAGGAGCTATGTTTTCTCCAGTGACGAACGCAATCTTAGGCCAGTGGAATGAATCTAACCTCATCAACCTTTTGTTGCTTTTGAGTTGTCACATTCGCTGATGATGACATGCGCCTTGGCATTTCTCCTTGCTCCTCATCCAACGAGACCCCCATAACCATAATACAGAAGCTGCCAGTTCTTTTGGTTTGACCCACCCTGACAGAAGCCTCACTTCAACCAGGCTGGGGGAGAGTTTCATGCCAAGGTCCACAGATTTCCACTGTTCTCATTGTTCAGGAGGTTTCCAAGCAGAAATGCTTCTAAATTGGTTTGTGCCTTTGATCAAATCTCATGACACTAAGATAGTTGCTTTTACTTTCCTCAGCTTTGTCACTACTTGTTGAAGAGAGGACACGTCAGTCTCCTCTCTTGCCCATGGCTGAAACTCTCACCTCCTCACATCACTTTTGCAAAGATCAAGTCAAAATGTGATTTTATAATTAAAATTATTTCTCCAGTTTCTTGGGATGCCCTGCAGTACCCCCCAGAGTGGCAGTCCACTGGCCTAAGATTGTATTCGTCATTGGAGAAAACATTGCTCCTTGCAGTTATGCAACAGAGAAAAGAAGGGACCCAACCCATTGACAAATTCCTGGTATACTCTGTGGCTGTCCATATTTGCATAGAAAACTGTAAAGGGTCCCAGTATACTTGTGTGGAAAGTTTTATTTGTACATTCTACTTAAATGTATCTGTGATATTCCATTTGAGAGCTAACTACTCTTAACGGTCTTGTTACCACATTTGCTTCAATTATTAAACTGAATAGTACTTATTTTTCTCCCACAATAATGTAATTCTCTTCAGTTTTCTTTTCTCCTCCAACTCAGAATCTCAAGTTTCTGTGTTATTTAGTCAAACACACGTAATTCCTACAGATTATGCAGCATTGCCAGAGATGCTGAAGGTAACACTCACTGGAACAATTCCTTACTATTTATACCATACATTGACTGGAAATCATTTCTTCCTGGGAGAATTTCTAAGCTACTTCCAGCAACCCAGACAACTGTCTTTCGGCTAGCTATTTTGTAGCATTACCCCAAATGGCTCAGTTTGTCTCCTGAGAATTATTCATGATTTCACTAGCCTGTCTTTTTAGTATCATGTCTAAAGACTTGTATTTTATTCACTTTCACACAGTTTGCAATTTTGCTATCCTGAGAGCCTCACATTCTCCTCTATGATATTAAGCCCATAAAATTATCAGTGTTACCCCTTGCAAAGGGTGTGTCATCTGATATACGTGTAGAGCAATGATAAATTCTGGCACAGAATCCATATTTTGGGTGTAGTCACACGACAAGAGAAGGCAAGGACAATTCAGAATGTGGTTACATTCATCTTAGAGTGTTTACATTACACTTTGTAGTTACAAAAGGACTAAAAGGCATTGAATTAAGCTGCTCAAATGCTATTTGCCAGGGCTTTATAGTAAAAGAGCTTCTTAGTCATATGCTCGCTCTCCTTCCTGAGTTTCTAGTCCTATTTATCCCCAACTGAGTGAGGGGCAGAGATTCTAAACAGCATTCCCAACGGGGGCTGTACTCTTTTACCATTCATAAGACCTCACTCTTTTTCCTGTGGAATTTAGATCTTTCAATAAACTCTTCTCACTCTTTGAGTCCTGGGGTGGGTATGTAAATAATTACAGCAGTTGTACTCATCAAATTATACAATATTTTCTTCCAGAGGCAAGAAATACAAGCTCACACCCTAGGACCCTCAGTCCTTCATACTGCAGTTAGTAACAAATATTTCAAAACTCAAGCAAATGAACAAAGGCAGAAATAGCTTCAAGGTCCCCAGTTATTGTATCAAGGCCCAGTCATATCTCTTGTTCTTTGCTAAAAATTTGTTTTTCTTTTAGTATTATAGCCTACAACTCAGATAAGTATACACCAATTATACAACCTCAACTGGAATCATTTCACTTTAAAGTAATCATTGGATTCTGAAGAGATTGATAAAAATGATTGTGAACAAACCATTCAATATTACAAGCCATGACCACCACTAGTGCAATTATGGCTCCTGGTTTATTTCAGAGCTATGAACTGTTTTTATTCTTCTACAAGTGGTGCATGAAACAATGTTATATGTCACCACATCTTTTTTTCATCTAGTATGATAATAAATTCCGATGATATCATACTTACAGTTAGTGAAGACTTATTTTGAAATTTCTATTTAAATAGTTCTTAATGGGAATAATGCTAATACTAATAATAGTAGCAAACACCTGTATTACACCAGCATGCTCTTGGCACTATTGTAAGAGCTTTACTACATTAATCATTTTGAAATCACTTCAAATCATTTCTTAATTTTGAAAATGTAAATATATTAAACAGTAAAAATTGAGTGGACAATTTTTGAGGTTCAAGCCATGCATTTGAAAAGCTACTATTTGTAATCTTTAGTGCTTAATTATAAAATAATTTCTTTTATCTTTAATATATATTATTCCATGAATCATGAATGTAATAAATGTGATGTCATATAGATAGTAATGAATAGAAAACAAATATCTGGTTGTATTATATCTGATTCCAAGAGGGACCCAGACATAATTATAAAATACTATATATAGATAGAGAGAGAGAGAGAGCTCTATATTCATTCCATAGCTGTCTCTACATATATATTGCACATGGAAATATTTTAACAAAAGTGCCTTATTTTAAAAGTTACACAGCAATAGTCAGTGATTATTATGCGACTTAAGAACAAAATCTCACAGTATTTCTATTAAGCTTCCAATGGGTTATTTATAAATCATTTTGTCTCTTCAAGGCTTAAAAATTCAAGAGACCCACATAAAAAGTGGGTTTCAAGAGAGAAATGATAACTTCAAAAATTGTTTGCAAGTAAAGTCTCTACACATAGAAAAGGAAAATAAGAACAGTGGGCCCTTATTTCACAAATGTTGGCATATACAATGGCATAGAAAAAGATGTCCAACCTCGCTCTATTTCTGCAACAGATTCAAAGCCAACATCCCCCATGAAACATAAACAGTTTCACAAGGACTGGTTTCCTGTTAGAGCTATTCCATAGGAGCTAACTCACAACCATGAAATCTCTTCAGAATCCTTAGAATGCAGGAAGTTCACACCTTTTCTTTACGCTTAACTTACGGTATATACAGTGTGGCTTCGATAACTTTCTTCATTACTCATTTTCGGTCAGATCTAGTTATTTAGAGCTTGTGGAGAGTGGCCCCCTAGTTGACTAGTTGTGAAATGATAGGGAAAATCTAAATTATGTTCTTGATTTCATGTAGTCTGCAATTAAGACATGCCAGAGAAAGAGCCCACAAACTACTATTTTTGGTAGATGTTCTTTGCAAATAACTTAACATTTAGGAGTAAAGAAAGCATCAAGTTTTACAAGCCATGAGTGTATTAGAACAAGTTAAGAGAGTCACTTAATCACGAGAGCGTATGGTTGCGGTGAAGCTTGATAAAATGGGGAAAAAAAAGACTTATTCTGAATAGTATATTAGAAAGTAATACGCTATTTTAAATGTCCATTCCATCTTCTACTGGCATAACTTTCATCTGCTCTTTAAAGTTGAAACTAATTTTAAAAATAGACTTCCCGAAGCAGGAAAATTTTATTGCTCCTTTAAAATGTTTGCTTTGATAATATATTGTGAAAATAAATGAAGATCACCCAAATGAGAGAAGAAGCAAAGACTATTTGTTCAGAGCTTCAAGGAGTTAGTTTTGGATCTGGGAAAAATTCATAGGTAGGCAGAAGATTGTGAACGCCTGATGGTAGGAAAAAAAGGAAGGTGTCAGGTATGCACTGATTGGAAAGCACTGTCTTGAAAAAGCTGGAGGTAAGCTAATTCTAGAAGCAGATCATCCAATGAGGTTGGTTAGTGGAAAACACTTGGCTTTTTCTGACCGGTCCTAAAAGGAAGCTGGAGTGCAGACTAGGAGCAAAAATGAGGGAAACTGAAGTTCTTGACCAAGTCCAGACCCTTTGGTCCATTGCTACAGAGGTTGTGGTTTGAATTCTTGAACTGGTTGCAGCTGAAGTTGTCAGTCAGTGTTTTATAGAGCATCGCCATTCCAAGTTTGCATATTCAGTCTCTAATCATGATGCTTGTATTTTAATATTGTGCACTTTAGAATTTTCATGCATTTTTAAACACCTAAAATTCTGAGTTTGATAATAAGTGTGTCTGAAAATAATAATGGAATTACATACATTGCATGTGAAAATAACACAAATGACAGAGGAATCGCATACTCTCAACCAACATCACCACTACCATTTCTTTATTTTTCTCTTTGAGAATCATTCCTCTGCAATCTAATTCAAACATCACACATGGGTTCCTTGTGAGCAAAGTCCCCCATTTCTCTGCCTGCCACTATCTCTTCTATGACCTTACTATATTCTCCTATATTAATCCATCTCCTGCTTTGCTCACTGCCAGGCAAGATGCCGGATAACTTCTTAGTGTTATGTCTGTTTTGCAGGGATCAACCATTTAAATTACTTTGGCCATGAGAAAATGGGAATAGTGATGGTGTGAAAATGTCTAGCATTGACTGAAAATGCAAACGGCTTGAGTAGTTTGGCTTGTTATCCTGCAATTCTTTTATTGCCAGAAGGACTTGCCTGCGCTGGCATTCTGGATTCAGGAGTTAGAAGACACATGAAAAAAAAAATGGCTGAAACTCAGATACATGACTCAGTCCAACAAATATTAGCTAAAACCAGCCTAGATTAGTCAAACCCTGTAGATATCGTATACTGCTATGTTTTGGGTGTATTTTCACAAAATGAAGGCTGATGTACAGATTAAATATTGCATGAAGCTATGTCAGTTTGTGTATGTGCGTGCTGCTGAAAAAAAAAAACAGTCTCCTGAGACTTCACATATTCTGAGGAGAATTTTCAGGTGGAGGAGGTGACAAGTGCCTCCTTCTCCTTGTAAGCAGAAGATGATACTTTTTCCTGTCCCCTTACCAGCAGAGTGCTTGGCCACTTTTGGAGGACACATTGCTATAGATTCACATTGTTTCATCCTAGTCGTAAGCATGGGGACAAAGAAAGGGACAATGCACTCATTATTTCCTGTGAGTAATAAACAATATGTCTGCCTCTGTCGCAGTTGCCATGAGTGTGCATTCAGGATAAGGTTAATAAACATGAATATTCAAAACTCATCAGTCTAACTGAGAGTTATTTGACATAGATGAGAATTTAACCCTTAAAAGTACAGGCATCTTGAGTTTTCAGATTGGAGACAATACTATATGCTATATACTAGGAGTGTTTTAGAAAAATGATGTATTTCCATGCAGTAGCAGTCAAGAGGAAGTAGTCTTTAAACCAATCAACCAACCATCTAACCAACTGAATTTGAATTAGGATATGATAGAATAGACATTCACAAAGACAACACTGTTTTCACTGGGTGTTGAGAAAGGAAAATAGTATACTAATATATAAGCTCTGATAAGAGGTAAGGTTCAGTTTAATAAATGCAAAGTAAAATGTACAGGTCAAAATTCCATTATTTGGTATGCAAATGAATGAAAGGAAAATATAATAACATGAAAAAATGCTCAGCCTCACTAATCATCAGAGAAATGCAAATCAAACCCACATTGAGATACCACCTAATCCCAGTAAGAATGGCCATCATTAATAAAATAAAAACAACAGATGTTTGCCAAGATGTGGAAAAAAGGGAATGCTTCTACACTGCTGGTGGGAATGCAAACTAGTACAACCTCTTTGGAAGACAGTGTGGTGATTTCTGAAAGAACTAGAAATTGGCCTTCTATGTGACCCAGCAATCCCCCTATTGGGAATATACCCAGAGAAACTCAAGTCATTCTACCAAAAAGATACCTGCACACGCATATTTGTTGCAGCTCTATTCACAATAGCTAAAACATGGAACCAACCATGCTGCCCACAGAAGCTAGACTGGATAAAAAAAATGTGGTACATACACACAATGAAATTTTATGCAGCCATAAAGGACAAACATGTGGACATCGCAGCAGCTTGGTTGGATTTAGAGTCGATCAGACTCAGTGATCTATCCCAGAAACAAATAACAAAGTACCATACGTTCTCACTCATAAGTGGACCTTGAACAATTATCATAATACTATAAGAAAGGTATTGGCAGTAGTGGGAAACTGCTGGGGGTTTGGTAGGGCAGTGGGATTGGCAGTAGTGGGAAACTGCCAGAGGAGAGGCGGCACACCTCATCAACAAGGATACCTGCATAATGAACATTTGTATACCTGACCCTGAATGGTACCCCACATCTTTAAAAGAAAAAAAAAAGAAAAATACTACTAGATAACAGGGTCTGGAATAATGGTAAATATCTGTTATTTAAACAAATGATGGAGTGAATCCAAGAGCTTCTAAATATAGAAATAACAATGTAGTAGCAAAATTAGTCAAAACATGATAGATTTAAAAGGGACTTAGAAATTAGTTAATTTGATTGAACTTTTCACATCAAGAAAACCATGACCCCTGAGACT
>CAUYQG010056671.1:0-37881 GCA_963574415.1 Tarsius wallacei | reverse complement strand
TCACTGCAGCCTCGACCTGCTGGGCTCCAGCGATCCTTCCGCCTCAGCCTTCCAAGTAACTGGAACTACAGGCACGTGCTACCACACCCGGCTAATTTTTTGATTTATTGTAGAGATGAAGTCTCACCAAGTTGCCCAGGTGGGTCTCAAACCTGCGGGCTCAGGCAAACCACTCACCTCAGCCTCCCAAGGCGCAGGATTACGGACTGAGCCACCGAGCCCAGCCTATCAGCGTTCACATGGATCTGTCCTGCCCTGCTCACATCCCTCCACCTCCCTCCACCTCTGCTACCCAACTACCCCCACCCTAGCTACTTTAGCCATTTGGCTTTCTTGTTGTTTCCCTGACACACCAAGATTACTCCAGTTTCACACACTCTCTCCCACTTAGACAGCTTGTCTGCTCCAAGGTCAGCCTTCTCAAGGATGCCTTCGGGATCACTCATCCAAAACAGCTCAGGTCACTCATCACGCTTTAGTCTGCACCCTGCTCATAAAGATCTGTTTTATCTTTTTTAAAATTGCAGAAAAAAATGATCTTGCCCTCAGCCAAATTCCCCTTCCGAATTCACCTTTGTATACATGGGCTTCAGGGAGAAAAAGGCATACTTTTTAAACCATGGAGAGCCCATACAGGAAAAACTTCAGCTTCAAAGATGGTGGATGTCCAGGGAACTCAGGGCTGTGCATAATGAACTTGGGAAAGCAAAAGCAACTTTTTAGTGTCATGTAGCAATGCCCATCTAATGCATCTAGGGCCCGATTTCTTTTTTAAAAATTTTATTTATTTATTTATTATAAAGATGTGGGGTACAAGTCAGGGCTAGGTATACAAACATTGATCATGCAGGTACCCTTGTTGATGAGGCATGCTGCTCCCACCCCTAGCAGCTTCCCCCAACTGCCAGTCCCACTCCCCCCCCACCCTGTCGCCTGACAGTTTTCCACTACTGCCAATCACCTGCCCACAGCATTACAATTGTTCAAGGTTACCTTATGAGTGAGAACATATGGAACTCAGTTCTTTGTTTCTGTGATAAATCACTGAGTATGATCGACTCCAAATCCATCCAATTTGCTGCAAAGTTAGGACCCGATTTCAAGTGCTTTAGGTGGGAAAGTCCTCAGGAGAGATGCTGTGATTGTCCACTCTGAGATCTTGACAGGAGCCTGTGTCAGGTGGAGAAAGCGCCCAAGGTCCCCTGTCAGCTGCTCCAGGGCCTCAGGGGCTGAGCCCAGTGGCTACCCACCTCCTCATGTCTGTCTCCTGCCTCAGAGCTGCCTAGTTCATGTCCGTTTCAGAGGTTAAGTGAGCATGATGAAAATGGCAATAGTCCTAACACCAACTGGCCTCCGGGTTAATGCCCGGCCACCATACGCTTACGTGCCCATTAAATTCCTTGCATTCCAAGGACCTGCATATCCCTGCTGTGGAGAGAGGACTGAGGCTAAAATCGAACAGGGACAGTGCTCAGAGAAGCCCAGATCTCTCCAGGAGACTCGAACCCACCTCCCTCCGACACCAGCGCCTTGGAGCCCTGGATTCCCCACCGCCTACCGGAACAAATGACTTTAGTATCAAGTTCTGGTGACTGCGGGGTGGTCCCAGATTTCTGCTAAGAAACACGGACTGTGAAAGTGCCTTCCTCGGTATTCAGGATAGGCCCTTGGGATCTCAAGTTGGGCCAAGGGAGCGCACAACTGGGCTTTCTGGTCCTGGACTTCCAACCCCGGGTTGGAGCTGAAGTGCGGTGGGACTCCGTGGCTGTGGGGAAGGTGCGCAAAGCTTTACTCCACCTTCCATTCACACAGGTGGTCTGAGCTGGGGAAGAAAAGACCCAACGGTTTGGGCCAAGATGAGCCAGGATCCAGGCTTCCCCTGTTACCAGTATCACACCTTGGCTGACCTGGGGGAAGGTAGTGAACTCCATGGATCCCAGAGTTTGGGGACAATCGCCCGAACCTTTCCCTTAGCCACGCCTCCCTCAACTCGGAGGCAGCACCCAGGGACGCTGGATCGCCAAACCGGCCCCACGAGAGGACTCCCAAGGGGATCCTCCCATCCAGGGAAGAGAAGCCCGCACAGGCGTTCCTGGGGCGACCCGCACCCTTTCGAGATCCCAGACTCCGGCTTCAGGCTCCCTCCGCCTGGACGCACCCAGAGGTCAGAAGGAACTTCCCAAAAGCGCCGCGCGGTGGACGCCCGCTCCCGCCTTACCTGGGAGGGCAATGCACCCTGCACCTGGCTCCGCGCTTGGCACCGCCCCGGGCCGCGCGCCCCCGGCGCATCCTGAGACCTGCCCTCCGGCGCTCCCCGCCCGCCGGCTGCCCTATGCCCCGGGCGACGCCGAGCAGCCCAGTTGGCACTGCAGCTCCTCCGACGTCCGTGCTGGTCCCTGCAAGGCATCCCGGGGAGACAGCCAGCGCTGGGGCCGGGACAACTTTCTCCAGCCAACCAACCAGCCCGCCCCGCCTCCAGGCCCCGCCCAGGCCCCACTCCCACGAAGCCCACCTGGGCTCCTCCCCCAGCTCCCTCCCTTCTCCTGTCCTCCCATCTCCCACTGTGACCCGGTCCCCCGGACCCACCCATGACAGCCCCCCCACCTCCTCCCCAGACCCCTTCCCGCCTCTGGCCGTGCCGGCTCCACCACTTCCAGTCCCACTCGATCCTCCGAACGCGCCCGGATCCCCGTGGGCCTCCTCTCTTCTTCTCCGGCCTCTCCCAGCCACCAGGCCCCGCCCGCACTAGGGCAGGTGGGTGCCGCCTGCAGCCGGGAGCTGAGACTGCGCTGGACCAGGCCTCCTTCCCCGCCCCGGCGCTGCAGGAAGAGGGAGCTGCGGGGAGGAGGGGCAGCTCCGACAAATCCGCTCCTCTGCCTGAGAAACTTCCTTGCATCAACCTGTTTCCTGGGTGCTGGGCGGGTGTCGCACATCGCAGCCCTGGAGAATTCTGCCCAGAGCCCCAGCGAGCGGAGACAGGGAGATGGCCTCATCCTCCTGCTGGGGCCTTCCGGGGAGCGGAGTCTGCCCTCTCCAGCCCCCAACTTAAGGGTCATGCCCTGCTCTGATCTTGGTTGCTGGAACAGAAGATTAAAAGGCCCCTGCGGTTTAGGGTAGAAAGGTCTATATTTGCGTTTATAAATGGAAAATAAAAACAGGATGCAAAAATGAAATAAAATAGGAAAGTGGGTAGGGATACACATGCCATGCCAGAAACTGAACCCTGATATACTTGGGAAAGCAACTGGGACTTAGGGCTGGGGGTGGGGAAAATTTTTATTTTTCAATCCATGCTCTTTCTGCGCTGTTTGATTTCTTTCCTCAGTGTGCTTGTGTGGTCTACTCAGGAAAACAAACATGAGCCAGGAGCAGATCTGTCCCTGCAATAGTCCTTACTGTGCAGAGACAGGCAGCAGTATCTGTACATCCATCCCTGCCCCATTCTTTTCTCTCTGATTTTCCTTGTCCTGTCTTCTCTTGTGTCTTCCCAGCGGCACTTGGCAAGGTCACTGATGGCCAGGCCTCATGGGCCCTAGGGAAGTCTGAGGATTGTGACTCGCCCTCCAGAAGGTTGCAGGTAAGAAACCAGCTTGTGGGAAACCAGAAATCTGGCTGCAGCCTTTTCCCCAAACCAGCAACACCTGGTGGTCCTCAGTGAGCCTCCATCTTCACCTGGGGCTAAATGTCCTGCTCTCACCCCGCGCTGTCTTAGCCCCACATCAGAAGAGAACCTTGACCGCCTAAAGTGTCACCATCATTCCTGGTTACTAGAGGGCCCCAGAGGGAGTCCTGAGCCCCAATGCATTTAAGCAAAATGAAACAAACAAAACAAAACAAAAAACTAAATTTTTTTTTTGGCTTAAAATAGTGCCTTCTTGGGTCAGGTGTGGTGGCTCATATCTGTAATCCCAGCACTTTGTGAGACCGAGGCAGGATGATCAATCGAGCCCAGCTTGGGCAACATAGCAAGACCTCATTTCTAATATATATATATATACATATATATATATATATATGTGAAATAAGCTGGGCATAGTGGTGCATACCCAAATCTACCTCCTACCTTTGCACTTGCTGTTCTGCCTTCTTGTCTTTCTCCCTTCAGCTAAGATGTGACATGCACAGTGAGGTCTCCCCTGAATACTCCATGCAACAAAGGGCAGGGACATGGTTTCATTCACCATTACATTCTCAGAACCTGGCACATCTTTGGCACATCCTAGACACTTAGCAAATATTGTTGAAACAAAGAAAATAAGGTCCTTCTGGAAGTGGCTTTCAGTCAGAGGCTTCAATAATAGGAAGGTTTGGATGATGAAGTTGGGGGAAAGCAGAGGAAGGGGGTGGCACAGCAAATTTATAGAAAACGGAAAAGGAGAGAAATCACAGGAAGGAAAATTGTTGGACCTAGTCAACCAAGGAAACATCATGCAAAAAAAAAAAAAATCAGATCCTTCTTATATCAAAATCTTTGCCACCGGACTGTAAGTTCACAGAAAAGATAACACTCAGTTTTCCAAAATTTATTGCTGTTGTACCTTTAGAAATTGAATTTTGAATTAAAATAGGGATTAATGCAATTCAAATGTCTGTTACATGAAAAACAACACAGTTCTTACTTATTAACGTTGTTCTGCCTTTTAGATGTCCCTCCTGATGGAACAGACCAGCATCTGCAGACCTCTAAAACCAGTGGACATGTTACCTACATGGCAAAAGGACTTTGCGGTTGTAATTAAGCCAAGGATCTTGAGATGAGGCAATTACCCAGAATTATCTGGGTGGACCCAATGTAATCACACAGGTTCTTATAAGAAGAAAGCAAGAGGGTCAAAGTCAGAGAAGAAGGGAAAATAGAAACAGAGATAAGAGAGATACAATTGATGGCTTTAAAGATAGAAGTCAAGAAATACAGGCAACCTCTGGTATCTTGAAGAAGTAATGAAATGAATTTTTCTAAGGGATTTCAGAAAGAACATAGGTCTGATGATGCCTTGATTTTAGTCCAGTGAGACCCATTTTGTACAACTGATATTCAGAACTGCAAGTTAATGAATTTCTATAGTTTTAAGCCGACAAGTTTGTGATAATTTGCTATAGCAGCAAGAAGAAACTAATACACCTGTGAACAGTAATTTTACCCCACATGTCTCAGGCTCAGACAACCCAGGCAGATAAAGAGCTTACATTGCTAGACCCACCACCCTCCTCTGTACCTCCTTAATACTTATTGATGGTTATTTTTATAAATTGAGACATTAAAAATATGCCCAAATCATGTTATTTTAGCACTTGCAATGATATAATGACATTTTCTTTAATTTATATGTTTTGAGAATAAATATTTGATTGTTCCTGGGTTCTTTACCACTGACTTACAAGGCCTGAAAGCTGTGATACCACCTAGGGTGTCACAGGGGTGGTCCTTCTTCAATATACTTTGAATAAATAGTGATTCTCTTTAAACTGGTCCTCAAAGGAGCACAGGAGGCTGTCCTTCGGTCATTGTGATGAAGATGATTTCCTGGTACCACTCAATACAATAAAGCTCAGCCAGCAGCATTAGGAATACAGTTGGTGAGTGGATGCCTTGGTATTCTTGGTATCCTTTGCCTGTCTTCCCTCTGCAAAGTGCATTGAAGGTACATCATTTATTAGATGGAAGGTAATGGTTTTTTGTCAGTGAGGTTGAATCAAGAGATCAGCTGCCAATATCACAGAATAAAATAATTATTATAAGAATAAGTCAATAGTCTTTTACAGTTGTGAATGAAGCCAAGCATTAACAGAATGAAAATGAAAGTTGGAAAATTAGAAAAAGATCAGTGTCAAGGCCTCTGGAAGCACCGAGTTGTGCATTAGGACAAAGGAGCTTCCATACGTTGGTGGTTTGGGAGAAATCTGGGAAGCCAGGCATACCCTGGTGCCAGAGTGGGACAAGGAAGGGGAGGTGGTGGGAAAGCCTGAGAAGCAACCACTTCGTGGTAGCTACTGCTTCTGCAGGTGTGCAATTCCACATCGAGAGTTGGGTCAGAGGCTGCTGTTGGTCGGCAGGGCTGGCCGTGGATGAGGACCTGAGTGTGCAGGTACAGGCAGTGAGGTCAGGTTGGGAACCCATTGTCACTTCCCAATGTGTCTGTCACCACTTCTAGCCACAATGAACTTCAGAGGCTGAGAGGCTGCTCTTTTCCTCTGCCTAACTAATTGTGAATAGACTCCTCTTCTGATCAACTCTCACCCAGAAATTATAAGAAATAAAGTTTTGGGAAATATGATCACACCCTAACCAAGTTGACACTGTACAAATAGGCTTCATCACCTTATAATCAAAGTTTAGAAGCATGACAACTCAAATGTGAAGCCCCTCTAAAAAATATATGGAGAAAGATGCCTGACTTTTTAAGTAAATAAGATAAATACATGAATTTTTTGAAGGATGAAACCATGGTATTGTATGCAGCTATATTTCTACTGAATTCCCAAAATGTTTTTGAAAAGTGAGATGGAGTTCGGGGACACCTGGTCAATTTCAAGAACATAGAGTCAACAAAACAGCAAAGCAGGCAAGCAACCAGGCTGTTAAATTAACCACCATGGGGGAAGGATTTCCTTTGGGAATGCACATCATCTCAGGACCTTGATTTCTGTCAGGAACTGTTTCAGGTGAGCACAAAAAATTGGCCAATGTCTGACTCCTAGAGTTCTCTGTCCATCCTTGAAAGCCAGCTGGCATTGCCAGAACGTGAATCTCAGGGGAAAAAATTCAAAATAATAATAATAAATAAATAAACATTTAATTGTGTTGCTGTCATAGTATTCAGACTCAGAAAAGAATAAAAACAGACATCATATCTTTGCACTGATATTAGGAAAAGGCCACAGATATCTGACAGATGTACTGCTTTAGCTTGGAATAAACATTAGAGTTGGTCTGTGTTTTAAAATATCCACCAAAATCTGTAACATGGAATTGTGTGTGAAATGTCATGGGTCAGATGACATGGAAGATCATCAAAGAGGGCGGAAGTAATCAGACTCTGGCTAAAAAAGGATTGGAGGTGATTCTAGAAAATAAAATAATGAGAAGCCAGGATATAGTCAAATACAACGCCCACTGCTATTACTAAAAGTTCAAAAGGCAGTAATTGGGTTTGGGGTAAAATAGGATTCATTTTATTACAGTAGTCTTAAAAACAACGGAAGAAGGGTTTGTTCTCACTTCTATATTTTTATTAGCTGTGTAACCTGAGGAGAGGTACCTAAGCTTTTCATTTCTCATTTACTTCAGCTCTGTGATGAGGAGACTACAACTATTATTCCATAAGGCAGATGTGAGCACGAAGTGAAATGATAGTGCAAAGTGCTATGGCACAGAATAAATGCTTATTAAATGATGGAAAATTCTATTTGTCTGAGCATCATTCAGACAAAGTCATCTCTTTCTTCAAAGTTCCTGATTCGCTGAGTATAAATTCCGTGTTATCATTATTATTTTACCGAGGTGTCCAAGTGTGCCTGGCACATTTTAAACGAGGGGTATTAGTTTACATTTTTCCTAGATGAAGCGGCTGAGAAGGAATTAGAACTACCTGAGATCTCTTGGGAGAAACCCGTGTGAAGGATGAATGGGAGGGGCCAGAGAAGACTGAGAGAGTCTTGAGAATGTGAGTTGGGGTTGGCACCTGTGGAAGGAGAGAAGCAGGGCAGAGGACGGAGCAGAAAGCATATCAGCCAAGTGGAGGGAGAGTCCTCAAGCCAATGTCTCCTGCCCGAGGAGTTTCTTACTCACAGAAAGGGGCTTGCATTTGCACAGTGACCATGCTCAGTCATGATGTGGGAACAGTTCCAGGAAGCATGGTCTCTGAAGACACATGGAGTGACCATTCGTCAAGGAGATGCCCTCTGAAGCAGATCTGAACAGAGCCCTTCTAGCGCCCACAGTCCACCCATTGCACCACATGGATCCACCTCTCCACGCGTGTTTGGGGGCAGCTTCTTCTTGGTTCTCGTAGAATTCTAGCAGAGGTGAGTAGGACGAATCACTCCCATGTCCCTGCAGTTGATATCAGGGCTGGAATAGGACTCAGTCCCTCAGTCTCCTACTATGCGTGCTCACTTCCCCTCACTCTCAACACTCACCTCAGAAGATCTCAGTGACTGTTCCTGGTGGATGGATGTGAACCTTGATTCCCAAAAGGTCTGAGTGTTTTCAAGTCTGAGTTGCTGTACATTTTTATTCCCAGTCAAAATGAGACAAGGGAGAAGCAATAGGCAGCTCACACAGATCTCTTGGGCCCCACACATGCTTCTCTCAGTGCGTAGTTATAAAAGCAGCCTTCCCACTTACTGCCGATCAGGGTCCCTTTTCTTACCCTGCCATGATGATACATCTCACCTATAGGTCCCTGGCAACAAGGGACCCGATGCGCCCTGGTAGCAACTGCACCTTGTAGTTTCATTGGACACTCGCCATGTTGTCTGAGGGAAAAGCACATAGAAAAAAAACTGTGGCGGGTGGGGGGGGTCTGATACAAAGAGATGGGATCTGTGGATGCCGGGTCTGCCTGATGTAGCCACTTATCAGTGCCCTCTGTTCTGCTCAAGCCCAGATAAACCTTTTTCTCCTGACAAAGGAATGTGTCTGGCCCTTCTGATCTGGACACAGGGTAGTTCTAACAGAACCTAGCACACAGGGGAATTTCCAGACATGTGACCATGTGTTTCTGGTGGCCAGGTGTTCTGTCTACCAGGAACAACTAAGAGCTGCTTCTTTAAAAATATACAGTATGCTGCCTGGGGGACTGCCACAAGCTTCATGCTGTGTCTTTTCCCTACTAACGTCTCCAACACTACAGAGTCAGCTGGTGGTTTGGCCCAAACATTAGGGTCAACTGCACCAAGCCATGGACTAACTGCCGAAAGCCATCCTGTTTTTGGCCTCAAAAGTGGCAACTTTTTATGTCACATGAGAGCTGGAGCAGTATTCCTAGATGTGAAATGTGTTTCCTCTGGAACCCAAAGAAGCCCACCCAACACTGTGCTTCCTTCTTTATAGTACTGGATGCAGCAAATTGCCATCCAAGTTAGAGAGGTCTAGATGCTAACTGACTAGATGTTTGTTAAGTTGATGCTAAATGACCTCACTGAAGTGCAGATCTCCGAGCTTCTTCACACACTCTTAGCCCATGGGTCTTTCCAAGGACTCCATATGCTTTTTTTTTACATACAGGTTCTTGCTCTGTTGCTCAGGTTAGAGAACAGTGCTGCAATCATGACTGGCGGCAGACTTGACCTCCTGGGTTTAAGCCTCAGTCTCCTGAGTAGTTGGGATTACAGGTGTGTGTTGCCACATCTGGCTAATTAAAAAAATTTGTAGAGATGGGGGGGTCTTACTATGTTGCTCTGGGTGGTCTTGAACTTCTGACCTCAATGAATCCTCCTGCCTCAGCCTCCCAAAGTGCGGGGTTACAGGCACAAACCATTGTGCCTGGTCCAGTACACTTTTTACTTGTGACTCATTCTTTCTAATCAGAATGGTTTCTTGAATGCAATAAATCCATGTGATTCCCAATGGGATGCACAGAATGTCTAGGTGTCTACGGGCTATATGGAGTGTTAACCTAACCCTTAGACAGCACTGTAAGTGGGCATTGTTGTCAATCCTACATTGATACAAAGACTTGTGTGTGTGTGTATGTGTGTGTGTGTGCGCACACGCGTGCACATGTGTGTGGAGTCTTGTGCGTGTTCTGAAATCCACGGAGAATCTACTCAATAGTGTAGGTTACAGTTGGAAATATGATGACAGAGCTTTGGAGTCTGCACCCTGCTGTCTTGGGTGCTTGTATCTTTAACTTTCTGTGTTGTCAAAATGCTTCCCAAAGTGATTGTATCACTTCTCAAGTTGTATGCAAGGCTCGAAGATTTTTCAGCTTTCTGAAATGAGAGGAGTTTTCACTAGCTTGTCCTTGTATATCTTGGTTTGGGGTGACATACTGCTGGCTTGATTTTATAGATCTTCAGTTGATTTTACAGATCTGGTGTTTTTTCAGAAAGACACTCATCTTTATGGCTCACCATTTAATTTCTCTGCTGTCAAGAGGCAGAATTAAGTTATTCCTCTTTTTAAAAGAATGATATAAGTGGAGAATAATAAATGCAAAATGCTGTAGTTAAACATCAGCAAATAAGCTGATGGATAGGCTGTCACTTAGAGTATGCTATAAATGGAGGAAAAGTGATATTTAATCATTAAAAAAATAAAAACAGTAGTGATGGATTTGTTGTACTTTGAATGACTTATTACAGGAAATTGCTATTTTCCAGTTAATCAAGGGAATAAAAAGGGTGAAGCAGAGAAAAGTCATTGCTTTTAAGAGCATGCCAGGTCTCCTGAATGGTTTAAACATACAAGCTATTGCTAGTTAACTGTTACGTGCTGAATTGCATCCAAAATTCGTAGGTTGAAATCCTGACTCCAGCTAACACAGAATGGGACTGTTTTTGAAGACAGATCCCATAACAAGGTAATTGAGATAAAATGAGCTTATGTGGGTAGGCCCTAATCCAATACAACTGGCCTACTTATAAGGAGGGGAGATTAGGATACAGACACACATGGAAGGACTTTCTGGTGATAGCAGAGAGAAGACAGTCATCGGCAAGCCAAGGAGAGAAACCTCAGGAGAAACACTCCTACTGACACCTTGATCTTGGACTTGAGCCTCTAGAACTTTGAGAAAATCGATTTCTGTTGTTCAAGCTGCCTAGTCTTTGGTACTTTGTTAAGGTCACAGCAAATCGACACATTAACTGTGGTAGGATTGGAGCCTCTTATGTACCGGTGGCAAATTGGTAACTCATAAACCTGTATTGCTGCTGTTGTTGTTGTTTGTTTTTTGTTTTTGTTGTTGTTGTCTTGAGCCAACATTAGAAAATCAAGAGATTTAAAATAATGTAATAGATTTCAGACTATGCTTGGAAAATTGGAAAATCTGACATATAGGGCAAGCCTTATGGGTGACCTTGAGTTCTTCGGCTGACATGTTCTAAGGCCTCCTTGAAAATGGAGTTGGACTTTAGTTGGTTAGTTGACATTTATCACTAAGTATGCACTGGTGCTTTTCCTTTTCTTTTTTAATAGGAGAGGTTTTTTGTTGTTTGTTTGCTTGTTTTAAGTTTTAAAACAAAGTTTATTAGAGAAAGACTGTTGGTGTTAGTGTAAACTAGTACAACCTCTGCGGAAAACAGTGTGATGATTCCTAAAAGATCTAAAAATTGACCTCCCATACAACTCAGCAACCTCCCTTCTGGGAACATACCTGGCAGAACTCAAATCATTCTACAAAAAAGATACCTGCTCATGCATGTTTATTGCAGCTCTATTCACAACAGCAAAAACATATTGCCCATCAAAAGTAGACTGGATCAAACAAATGTGGTACATATACATGATGGAATATTATGCAGCCATAAAGGAGGACCAAATTATGAACTTCACAGTAACTTGGATGGATTTAGAGTCTGCAATACTCAGTGATCTATCACAGAAACAAAGATCTGAGTATGACATGTTCTCACTCCTAAGTGGACCCTGAACCATTATCATAATACTGTAAGAAAGGGATTGGTAGTAGTGGGAAACTGCCAGGAAAGGTAGCGGGGAGCACAGTTCATCAAGAAGGGTAACTGATCTCAAACCAGGTGATGTGGGGACCAAAGGGAAACTCAAACTTTACCTGTACAATTTGTATACCTAACTCTGAATTGTACCCCACCTCTTTAAAATAAAATAAAAAAGATAGAGAGATGCCAGAGCTCGCAAGGGTGACAAAAAACACTTTATATTTTTTAAATCTTATCACGTATTAACTATGTGTTCTTGAACAAGTTACTTAAACTTCTTGTGCCTCAGGTTTCTCACCTTTAAAATAGGGAAAATATTGCACAAATCTGTGTCAGCTTCCTGTGGCTGCCATAACAAATCACCATAGAGTCAATGGCTTCAAACAACAGAAATTAGTTATCTCACAGTTCTGGAGTCTGGAAGTTCACCATGTTTCATGGTACTAAAAGTAAGTTGTTGTCAGGGTCATACTCCCCCCGGAGGCTCTAGGGGAGAGTCTTTTCTTGGCCTCTTCCCTCTGTTGATGGTGTGGGCATTCCTTGACTTATGGTCACATCACTCGACCTGCCTCAGGGGCCACATGGCCCCTGCTTTGTCCTCTGTCTCTTTCTCATAAGGATGCTTGTGATGTCATTTAGGGCCTGTATTCGTTTCCTGGAGCTGCCATATATATGACCACAAACTTGGTTTAAAATGAAATACATTTATTCTCATGGTTCTGGAGGCCAGAAGTCCAAAATTAAAATGTTGGCAGGGCCACACTCCTGCTGGAGGCTCTGGGGGAAGATTCTTCCTTGCCTTTCCAGTTTCTGATGGCTGTCAAAATTATTTGTGGCTGCATCACTACAATCTCTGCGTTCGCCTTCTCATGGTCTTCTTCTCTTACAATAAGGGCATTTATTGGATTTAGGGCCTGCCTGGGTAATCCCAAATGAACACGTCTTGCGATCTTTCACTTAATTATATATGTAAATACCCTATTTCCAAAGAAAGACACATTCGCATGTTCTTGGGATTGGGATATGGGTATGACTTTGGAAGCTGTTATCAGCCTATCACATTACCCAGTAGGGTTGTTATGAGAATGGAACTGTTATATGTAAGGTCCTCACAGTTGTGTCTGGCACAGAGTAAGTGACTCGTAAGTACTGAATGAATTAATATCATCATTATCCACATCTGTACCAAAAGTCAGGAGAAAAAATAATGTTATGGTCTAAGATAAATAAGACAGCATATTTCCTTGGATCACAGAATAATACTTTATATGATTAATATGCAAACAAAAGGTTTTCATGCTGGAAGAAACAGCTTAAAACACTTGTGAGAAATGAACCTTAGTACTACTATGGTAAATACACAGACAAAATAGATGATGAAAAATGTATGTAATAGATAAAGAGGTTTAGATTTCAACAACATTTCTTTTTAAATATGAGTAAGGTGCTCTGCCTTCTGGTGCAAGAGCTTGTAAGTTATATCTGGGATCAGTCTTCCTCCCTGAGGGCATCTGCACGTCCTTTCAGCATTTCAGTCCCCTGCACCTCCCACCTACTCTTGGGGGATAGAGGGAGAAGCCTAGGGTGGTCTAGAAGGAAATGACTCCAATTCAGGCAAAGGGGATTTTTTTTTTAGCGGCTGGTATCCTGGGATTTAAAGGCAGAAAACTGGAATCAGTGGTGGCTCTTCCATCTCTAATCAGCTATATGAATTTCATCAGATAACAGACCTTGGATCGCTTCTGTAAAAGAGAGATTTCATTGCAGACTCATCAAGGAGTTTAAACACAATAAAAAAGCAACCAGCCCTTTTAAACATTTTTGTTCTTTTTAAAACATTGAATATTCACAAATTATAATTATATATATTTATGGGGTACAAAGTGATGTTATAGTTATGTTTATAATATGGAATGATCAAGTCAAGTTAATTAACATAGCCATCACCTCAAATATTTATTTTTTATTCCTCTTATCTGACACATTACTGTACCCTTTGACCATCTACCACACTGGCCTCTTAGGTATGTTCTACTCTACTTCTATGAGTTTGGCTGTCATTAAATTATGGAATCAAGACAAGTATCCATCAGTGAATGAATGAATGAAGAAAATATGGCACAGATGCACAATAGAATGTTCTTCAGCCTCAAAAAAGAGAGAAATCCTCTCATCTGCAACAGCATGAATGAACCTGGAGTCCATTGTACTAACTGAAGGAAAATAAGCAAGGCACAGAACAACAAATGCTCACTTATATATGGAATCTAAAATATGTGTTGTTATTGGTGGTTTCTTCCCTCAGCAGAAATCCACCCTAAACACCCAAAAGAGACTAGAATCTAAATGCAGTTTAAAAAAAAATATTTCCTTGCTCATGAAAATATAACTTTTAACTGAAAAGACACAATTAGGTAAATGAAAATAGATTCTCAAAGAAAAATTTATGCTGTATTTTGTGTTCCTTCCCAGAAACCCCTATTGGCTCTAAATTTACCTGCTTCAAAGGCAACGACAAATTAAGCAATAGCTTTTTCAGAAGCCAGGTTCACAACAGAGAAAAGCCTCAGTGAGCAATCTCCTCAGAAAGATAGTAGAGGAAGTTCTTTTCAGGGGCAAGAACCAAGGGTCTGTTAAGGGACTTTATCCCATGCCAAGACCACAGGAGAGGTGTTCTTCTATAGTACACAAAAAGTCATAGTGGAGTTTCTGACTGATAGAAATGTGTGTCTTGCATGGCACCTATAATTTGTTTTGACAAGTGCTGATTGGCCAAATGAGGCAGATCAGTGAGCTAATATTGGCTCCCACTTTCCATCTGGCAACTGTGACACTCCGAACAATTTCTAAACTTTGTGAACAAGTAGGTTGTGTAGAATGAATTTAGTCACTTAACCACCCCAGAAAGAGATCCTTTGTCCTCAGCTCCTGGAAGACAATCTATGTCATATCTGATAGAAATGTTTTGTTTAGGGCAGGAGCTGGATGTACTGGATCTTAGGATGAAACAAGCCACACTTGAATGTCCTAGGGTTGGGGCTGACCTGGTTAGAAAGACCAACCCTGTGTGATTTAGGGTAGGGCTTTTGGTTATATGCTATTGACTGACATGGAGACTAAATTCTATCAATCATGACACATAATGGAGCCCCAAGAAAAACTCTGAATACTAAGACTCAGGTGCTATTTCATAGTTGGCCATAGTCCATGCATGTTGTCACACACTAATGATGAGAGGGAAATGTGGCCTTATTCCACAGGAGAGGACAGAGGACAATTAAAGCTTTTTAAGAACCCTTCCAGACTCTGTTCTATACATCTCTTCTTTGGCTGATTTTGTGTCCCTTCCTTTTAATAAACTATGACCATGAATAAAAAAGTTTCAGTGAGTTTTGAGTCCTTCAAGCAAATTAATAAATCTGGGTGTTGTTTTGGGAACTCTCCAAAGTTGGGGTTGGTGTCAGAAGTTAGGGTGGTTTTGTGCAGAACTGTGTGTCCCTTAAATTTGATTTTTTAGCACTAATTGTTGCAGTATGCTTAACTCTGGATAGTCCAAGCAATTGATGTGACTGTCTGCTTTCTTCTTATTCTTGAATACATTAAGATTGTCATGTATAATTTTGACTTATGATGCTTACCTGATGAGCAGCACCTCAAATCTCAAGGGATTTTTTTTTGCTGAAAGAGCAACACTGAGAATGAAGAATCCCTGAGCAGCATTTTAGGGAGCTGTGTTTGCCTTGAGAGACGTAACCTGAGGTACTTCTATCATTTTCTTCTTGAAAGTAGAGTATGGTCTTCTGTTGGTTATCCTTTTGCTTAAATACAGCAAGAGACCCAGATGTACAGTGCAGGACTGTTTCTTTTGGATCAAGAGCAGAACACCATTGTCAACTGTTTTGAGGAGAAGAGACTGACTGTCATGTTCAGGTCTCGGAGTGAAACTTTTATAAGGCTTTCCTTGACTGTAAATGTTATTTGGTGCAAGGAGGGTTTGTAGGATGGTCTCTTTCTCTGTGAACTCCAGCAGAGCTAAGGGACTTCATGAGGATGGGAAGCATAGGATGGTGTGCTGATTTGGTCTCTTCTGTGATAAAATGTTAGTCCCTGAAAGACTCTGAAGTGGCGGTTCTGGGATTCCTGCTGGGAAATGCTGACTTGATTCTCTATTTAAGGAGACGTTAGGAAACAGAGTAATGACTGCCTCTCTTATCTTTTCTACTCTGTGTTTGGGTAATTGTTCTTTCTTAAAATGCGTAGGGAATTTATTTTAAATTTAAGTGGAAACAAGTTATAATTAAATATTTGAAATTAAAGCTTATTTACCACTAAGGTAGTTACAGCTTTCATTGTGAACAGATGCCATTGAAGTTTAATATATCACTAAAACTGCAAGAAAAACATCTATTACCTGTTAATAATGACTGTCTTGATTCCATTTGTTTTCTCTGGTACCTTAGTGACAGTAAGATAGAAGACAGTCATGCACTGTGAAATTGAGCTAAATCGGGAAGAGCAGGGTTCATAAAAAGCATTTCTCCCCATGAAAATATTTATTGAAGTTGTCTTTGATCACCTGTGCAAAACTTCTCCTGTCTGAGTTATCTTCTGGCTTGAAGAAATATATTTTCTTTTTTATAATTCTCCTCCCCACCCCTGTCTTTAAAGAAGAGATTAGGTAACTACCCTCATTTGCATTTATAAGTCTTGGGATCTGTAACTGGATACAAAAAAATCCAATATTGAAATAGTATCTCATTTTTATACATGCTGTGTATTTGAAATCTTTTAAAATTTTTATTTTATTTGTACAATGTTACAAGTAGCATAAGGCACCATATGACCCAGTAATTGGACTTTTGATCATTTATTCCAGAGAAATAAAAACATAACATGTGCACAAAAGTCTGTCTATAAAACCTCATGGCAGTTTATTTATAACAGCCCACAATTGAAAACAATACAAATGTCCTCCATACCATGGAAGACTACTCAACAATAAAAAGAAACTGAATAGTGATACACAACAATTTAGATTAGTCTCCAGGGAATTATGTTGACTGTAAAAAGCCAGTCCCAAAATGTCCCATACTGTATGATTCCTTTATAGAACATTTTTGAAGTGAAAACAATCATAAAGATGGAGAACAATTGGTAGTTACAAAGTTAGATGTGAGGGGGTGGGGAAGTTGGGACAAAGGTGGGCTTAGCTGCAAAAGGGTACATCCTTGTGGTGATGAAATTTTTTTCTTGACTGTGGTGGTGAGTACACACATCTACATATGTGAAAAAATACATAGAGCTAAATATGCAAAGACACACAAGTGAGTGTATGTAAAACTGGCAAAATTTGAATAATATCAATAGATTGTATCAATATTCACTTCCTGGCTATGTTTTGTTTTTGTTTTTGTTTCTGAGTCGGAGTCTCACTCTGTTGCCCAGACTGGAGTGCAGTGGCCGCTCCCGGCCACCACAGCCTCGACCTGCTGGGCTCCGGCGATCCTTCCGCCTCAGCCTTCCGAGTAGCCGGAATTACAGGCACGCGCTACCACGCCCGGCTGATTTTTTTATTTATTGTAGAGATGAGGTCTCACCAAGTTGCCCAGGCGGTTCTCGAAACTTCAGCCTCAGGCAATTCACTCACCTCGGCCTCCCAAAGCGCAGGATTACAGGCTGAGCTACTGAGCCCGGCCTGGTTATGATATTTTAAGACAATTATACAGGATCATACCATTGGAGAAAACTTGGTTAATGATATATGGGAACATTGTGCACTATTTCTTACAATTGTATGTCAAATTATAATTACTTCAAAAATACATCAAATGCAATACAAGGTCATTGTTGCAATACTGAAGAGCACAAAATATAAAGAATTAATGTTAATAGAGTCTTCTAACCTTATTCAGCATCTCTATTCTATTACTTATATCACACCTGAGTCCCAGGAATGCTGTATCCGGACTTCTTCTTATGAGAGATAGTAACTTACTTCGTTGTTTAGAATACTTACTAAACTTCTATATTATGCCACTTGAAGGTCAACACATTTTATACTCATGGTGGCATCTGCTTATCTTGTAGATCTTTGCAAGCTTCATTTTTCAGAGTTCCCATTGAAGCAAATAGTCTCTCTTCCCTATGAAATGACCATAGGATTTTGTGCCATGAACTAAAAATAGCATTAATAAATAATCCATATCTCAAATGATTTGAAAGGGTTTCCTATTCATGCACATGTGTTTGTCGTGTTACTTTTTGCACGTACCCAGGCCAGGGCAGCTGGCTGTCCCCAGAACAAATGATCTAATACAGAGAACAGGCAAGAAAGGGAGAACCTGAGATGAGGCTGCATATAACCTTATTTTAGAAGTGACAGCCTATCATCTCTTTTGTCTCATGCTATTGGTCACACAGACCAACTCTGACATTATGCAGGAGGGGACTGCTCATGAGGCAGGGATCACTGGGGCTGCCTGAGAGGCTGGTGACCATGAGGTCCAAGTATAGGAAAGTGGGTATATAAACCATTACATGTCACATAATGGGACTCTTCACCAGTGTGAACAAAAAGGAGGAGATTTCTGTAAAAATATAACTTCCAGGAGATAGTGTTAAGTTTTTCCTCTTGTTTAAGAAAGAACAGAAGCTAAGGTACAATACATGCATCAGTTTATCACTACTAGAAAAAAATACATAGGAAAATAAGTTAGATAACAATAAAATTGGTTACTTGAAAAAGGTGGGGTTAGCCAGGCTCGGTGGCTCAGCCTGTAATCCCGCGCTTTGGGAGGCTGAGGTGAGTGGATTGCCTGAGCCCACGAGTTCGAGACCCACCTGGGCAACTTGGCGAGACCTCATCTCTACAATAATTCAAAAAATTAGCTGGGCGTGGTAGCATGCGCCTGTAGTTCCAGCTACTTGGAAGGCTGAGGTGGAAGGATCGCCGGAGCCCAGCAGATCGAGACTGTGAGACTCTAACTAAAAAAAAAAAAAAAAAAAAGGTGGGGTTGAAGGGGTGGGATGAATGGGATATGAGAGGAAATGAGATTTTTGGAGACATTCTGGAATAATTTTTGACTTTTGGGAAAAAAAACCAATAAAGATGGAAATGGAATATAAAAATTATACAACTATGTATAAAATGAACAAACTGAATTATATTTCAAATGTATACTATAATCACATGGAAGAAAATCAACAAAAACAAATAATTAATCTATATAACTCATGAACACATTATTTCACTATATACTCACTATCTTAAGCAGGTTTGTTTTATGCTTCTGTTTTCTTTTGAAAGTTCTGAAACAGTTTTGGATTAATAACAGTTTGAATGAGTAAATGTTTTGGTGTTGTTGGGAGTCAGGATTTTCACTGTTGAGGGAAGAACACAAAAATATGGAAATGGAGGAAGAATCCTATGGGAATGCATTGTAATTTGGGATATAGCTATAAACTCATTATTTCCAAAGTACATGTTTATCTGCATGTATATAAGTGCATGTATAAATATGTATGTAAAGTATGTGTGAATGTACATTTGTATGTTTTGTCTATAGATACAAATAGATTAATTGATACGTATTTCCTTACTCTGTCCTAAAAAGTCCAAAAAGCAAAGCTATGCCAGTATCAATATTCATACTTTGCACTCTGAATTTGTCTCAACTATAATTCTCCTCTAAAAAGAATTTCGCCTTCTCAGAGATACAGCTGATTTCAGGGCTGAGCAGGATAGGTACAAGATAAACCCAAAACAACATGTTATATTTGAACATAGGAAGTGTTTGAAAAAGTGTTGGATGTGTGTCACAAGAATACAGGAATAAGCTTGAAGGTGCTCTTGGTGGCCAAATATAGAACAGAGGATTCAATCAGGATAAGATGGATGGATGGATGGCTAGATAGATAGATAGATAGATAGACAGACAGACAAATAGACAGGAAAGGGGACTCACAGCAGAATGCCAAAAACCATCTGATAAAAAATGTCAAAGATCATTTTTCTAGCTAGAAAGTGCTAGAGTTGAGAAAAAAAAGTATTTGCAACCATTAGAATAGAATTAGATCAGACAACAATTACCAATGTATGCCAAATGTAGAAAGAATGTTACTGAGTGTGATATTGGTATGTTCTTAAGGTGTCTCCTCAGGATGTTTTGGTTGCTATAGCAAGAGCAGTAAAATGATAAGGAGAGAAACCGGACAACACTCTCTTGATAGGGTTATCAAAATGAACATCTACTGAGATGAATGTCGTGTGTGCAGCACACAATATAGCCTGCCTGGTGTTCCAGACAGCACTGTATAACCTGAATCAAATCTTCAAGGTACATCGGACAAATCAAAACAGAAGTGGATAATCTTGGTCTTCTCAGTACATCAGCTATTTAAAGCCTTCTCATACAGGTAATAGAAGAAACAACCCCATCGAAGCTAATGTATTGCTTAAATCTTAGAAGATACAGCATTCCTGCCATCAGAAGTTTATTTCCTCTTAGGAAAACATGTTGTTAAGAGAATTCCAGGGAGATAAAAAGGAGTTTATTGTGGGTGATCTCACTAACCTTCTCCATTTGTTCATTTGTATTTGAGGATGTTCCTATTTCCTTCCCTGTGCTTATCTTGTACTAGTGGATAGAATATCTTATCTAATGCTTATATGAAATCATGAAAGAAATTGCAAAATATCTCTAGGATAACAAGTGACATTTTAAAGATTATGCATTGATCATCAGTCTGCAAAGCTAATAAAGGATTTGGAAGCTTACTTTTTTTTAAAAAAGAGCCTACACTGAATTGAATTCATTAAAACTTAAAATTATGTCTTACCTTCCAAGACTCTTAAACAAATTGAATAAAATAAAAGATGTTCTGGAGTTTTTTTAAAGTAGCAGCTTGAGTTTAATAGAACACACTAGAAAATTAATTCATTATTCAAGAGGGTTCTAATGACACTTCTTGTTGAAGGTGAGATCAGGGAAGGGAGTTTGGAGAGAGCTTTACACATTTTATGGTGGGGACCATCAGCTGCAGAAAGAAGGCAAAAGTGGAAGGAGGAACAATAAAGGCAGGACTCGGGCAGAGACAGGGTGGGAGAAGAAAGTAGAGCACTAGGAGTCAGGAAATAAAAGTGGCCTAATGAAAAGATATAAAATGGCGTCAATATAGCCAAAGAGCAGCCATTTTTAACATTGTTTAATCTTGTCATGTTTCCCTAGCAGTTCACTGTAATATACCCTCTAATCACTAGCTATGGACAGAAACAGTTTCTCAAAGGTAGATACTGATAATTGTTTTACAACCCCCTCTCCAGCTTGCTTTGTGCTCATTTGTTTTTATATTTCAAGTATTTGCCTCCACCCATAAGACCCAAGTTGACCTAATCAGCCCTTCGTGACCTTCATGACACAGACCCCATCAGTGTGTCACCAGTCATGTGATTGACCTGTTCATCTGCATGCCTTCTGTCATCTGAAGTCAGTACTTGTGCTTGCCTGTCACCTCCATGATGATGTGGAGCAGACTAACACCCAATCAGCTTAATGACCTCCCTCATCAAAGGGAAAACTCAAAAGAGATTCGACTTCAAATAGCAGTCATTGTTGCTTTACCAGACTTTGGTGTGGCCGTGTGCTCTTTGAGCTATGACCACCATGTTTCTTGACTTTGACTTCGTCCCTTACCTTAGGGAAGTTAATCTCTCTCTCTAATTTACTTTCTAGCCATTGCTTTGTTAAACTCTGGTGTGTCTATGTGACTCTTTGTGCTATGGCCGCCTTGTTTCTTGGTTTTTGCACTCTCCCCTAACTTGGAGAGGTAAATCTCTCTCCCTCTCTCTCTCTCTCCACTTGCCATTGCCTTGCTAAGCTATGGTTTGTCTTCTCTCTCTAATTTACTTTCTAAGATATATTTCCCAATCTAACTTCTGTGCAATTCTTTGCATCTTTCACATGCCACTGGATCACACACAAACCCCTGTTGGGCCTGACCTAACATTTGGAGGCCCCATTGGGATATATTGTTAACCTAACATTTTTGGAGCCCCAGCGATATCTTTAACCTAACACCAACGCTATCTGAACAGCTGAAGGAACTACATCAATGTCAAGAACAAAATCCTGATGAAAATAAAGAAAATATCACTTGGTGATATGTGTGAGCATACAAGTTTTCACTTAGTGACTGCAATAAATTATTTGAATTTCTGCCCAGATCAAGAAGGCAGATAAATTGGCTAAAATATGTTTCTACCTGGAGGATCAAAACTGTTATCAGAGATAGGAAATGTGTGTGTGTATGAGTGATATGTGTGTGTCTGTGTGAGTTTCTAATTTTCTCATCAGCTTTCCGAGTTTTCCGAAAAGTTCACTAGAATACTGTGTTTGAGTCTCCCAGGATGGACCATTTGTTTTGTTTTACAAGTGGCTGAATCCTTTAAAACACAAGATGTTTGAAACTGGGGAAACCCCCTTGAGGCGTGATTCACCATTGGGGCAATTCCCAAAAATCAGATTGTACTTCCAGCCTCCTTGTGGTTTGCGGAGCTTTTAGATGAGTCACTTTCATGCCCGAGCTTTCGTTTAACAGTGCAGAGCTTTCCAGAATGTCCCCCCTAGTGATTGTTCTAGAAATGAAGATGCAAGGAGTGCCCCACTGATACCCACCAGGCATATAGCATGAATGAGAAATAAGCCCTTGTTCCACAGACACTCCAAGTGCAGGAATTGTTTGCTACCTCAGCACACTTGAGCTTATTTGACTGATGCAAGGTGAAAAGAAGCCAAATGTGCTTTTGGTTTTAAAATGAAGCAGCTTTCCTGGGAAAATGGCCAGAATGAATCCCCAGGCCACTACAGTTAAGCCTGCATTTATTGATCACCAGCTGTGTGCTCCTAACTGCACTTTTCTGATGCTTCCAAAATGGTTCCCAGGGAACAGTCTAAAGATGTTTACTTGCATGAACGATTCAAGGGACTGCAGAGGACACTTGTTTCTGGGAGCTGGGTCTGGTGGGGCTAGTTCTGTCTCTTCCCTCTGCTGGGCTTTGCCTGCTATAGAGCCTTCAGTCCTGAAGAGAAGACAGAGGTGCAGGTTTTTAATTGTCTTTAAGCCTACCTTGCTAACGCTCTCTCCTGTACATCACTTCTATGTCCCAGGCCCACTTCTGCCTTGCCATTGGTCACATGGCATCACAGGTTCTGTACTCACGGGTCTCTTCCCTGCAGTCACTCTGTGCTCCTTGGAGGCAAAGCCTGTGTCACATTTATCCTTGTGTCCTCAGAGGCTGGCACATGACAGGAGCTTCAGAGAGGCCTGTGGACCCTCAAACCTTATGTTTGAAATTTTTGAATTTTGTTTCCTGTAGCAAAATAGATGTCTTTTAATTGTATTTAAAATCTCCGTTCTCTCTCATCTGGGAACCCCTCTCTGAAGCTCCCCTATTCTGCTTCCTTTGTGGTTGTTTCTTTCCTGACCCTGGAACACACAGCCACCTGCCTCTGGGACCAGCACTGCCCTCTCCACCCACAGGCAGGTCTAGGCTGGGAAGGTCCGGGGTTGGTTTTGCCCTTCTGAAGTTCACGCTCATTTTGTGACTTAGGGAGGCATTTCTTCACTCGCTCTGATAACAAAGCTCCAGGTTCACCAAGTGACAAGGAACTGGTGGACGAAGAAATGGCTGAGAAAATACATCTTCAGCTCGCTCCTTCTCTTCATGTCCTTCTCGGGGGTTCAATAGTGTCTCCTGCAAGACTGTCTTTTTCCTCCTGATTGTGCGTAGCTTGGAGATTTTCTTTCCAATTCATGTTTCCCAATTTAATTCTCCCATTTTAGGTTGTAATTGGGGTGGAAGGTGAATTGGTCTCCTGTGCTCAGAATTGGAATCGGGGTCTGTATTCTGGACTCTCTGGATTTCTTTATTGATCACAGCTGGCTCCTTGGCTCCCCCAGGCACAATTCAGTTCAGCCAGAATTTAGTGTTTAGTTTGGGTGGGGCCCTTGCAGGGTTCTCGGGAAGCAGAAAGAATAAAATGCAATTTCTGCTCTCCCAGGAAACCAATATGCAAGGAGAGGGAACAGTAATTTGACTGGCAAGATGACTGTACAGGTGACAGAGAAGCTGTCTGGGGCTCTCCAAGGGCAAGGCTGGAAGGAGAGCATCTTCAGGCAAAGAGAAGAGCAGAGCAAAGGCCTACACATGTGCAGGTTCTAGGTGTAAAGCTCTACTGGTGTGCACATCCAGGTAAACATAGTATAAGGCCTGCAGATTTGCATGTCCAGGTGAACATAGTGCAAGGCCCACAGGTGTGCATATCCAGCTGCGCATGATGGAAGACCCACAGATGTGAACGTTCAGGAGAAAATAGTGTAAGTCCCTCAGGTGTGTACATTCAGGTGCACATGATGGAAGACCTACAGGTGTGCACATCCAAGTGCTCATTATGAAAGACTCAAGGTGTGCACATCCAGGGGCTCATGATGGAAGATTCACAAGTGTGCATGGCCAGGAGCTCATGATGGAAGACTCACAGGTGTGCATATCCAGGTGTGCATGATGGAAGACTCACAGGTGTATATGTCCAGGTTTACACAGTGGAAGGCCCACAGATGTGCACATCCAGGTTAACATATTGTAAGGACTGCAGGTGTGCAATTCCAGGTGCATGTGATGGAAGCAACAGGAGCTGGACCTGGACAGGCAGGTGGGGATGAGCTGATGTGAGGGTCCTCTTAATGGACAGTAAAGTCTGCTCTGTGCATGGGGTGGGTGGGAGTTAAACAGAGCTTCAGCAAGAGGGGGTGTGGATCAAAGGGGAATCCTGGTAATCAGGTGGCAGAGGCTGGTCTTGAGGGGAGGTTCATAAGATGTGACACAAGGAAGGAGGACAAAAATTCCAGAGATGAGTCTGGCCAGCACCAGAAGGACTCAGGGACAGAGTCTAGTGGAAAATGGAGTGGAGTAGGAAATAGAGGACAAAAACAGGAGCCTTGGGCTGAAGTCAGAAGTGAGAGTTCTAGTCCAAGTGCACTTATTTTAAAGTGTAGCTCGTGGGCTTGTATCAATGATGGAGCCTTTGGCCAGAATGGCCCTTCCACCAGAAGCAACCTTCAGTCTGCACAGAAACCAGGAAACAGCTGTTTTCAGACTCTAAACAGGCACCACAGGTCTGTGATCCCAGATGAAAGAAAGCAAACCGGGCTGCAACTCCAGGAGCCAACAGTAGTCATTTGGTTTGGGTGGGTCTTTGCAGCGACGGGAGTGTCAACAGCTGCAAAATCCCCAAGGGTCTCCAGGGTCAAGTTCTGTCTAGGAGAACAGATTTTCTTCAAAGAGATAAGACAGATTTTATTGATTTTTTTTCTCCTTTTAAAGTGCCACCTCTTTCAAATCTTCCTATGCAGAGAGGACGGAAGTCCTTTGTGAATGTGTCTAAGTGTAATGTGTGTATGGCTTTAGTGTAATGTGTGTACGGCTGTGAGTTCATGGGTGTGTTCCTGTCTGTCTGTAGTAATTATAATTGTGATTATAATTTGGCTCATACCCTATTGACCTCGCATCTACTATTTCCTCACTCGCATACCTTGGCTACAGTGGCCCCTCCTTACTGTCCCACAGACCCACCATGGCACTTTCACCGCTGCCTGGGACTTCATGCCAGCTCCGCTCTGCACCTGGAAAACACAACTTGTCTTTTCCCCATCTTTAAATCAGTGGCATGAAGCTCATTCACAATGTTGTGCAACCATCACTCCTATTAAATTCCAGAACATTCCATCCCTCCAAGGTAAAAATCCCACCACTATTAAGCCATCATTGCCCGTTCCCCCACCCCCGGTCCCTAGCAGCCACATAGCATGATGTTTTTGAACCTCAGCCATGTTATGGAATGTGTCAGGACAGTATTTTTTTTTTATGGTTGGTCTATTTTTTGAAGCCAGCACCTCTCTTCAAGAACTCCAGCTCTTCCTCTTTCTATCTCACTTTATTTTTGTTCTCTGAGACTATCTGCTAATCTAATTATTTCACTATTTTCTAATTAGGCACTACCTGTTAATCTAATTCTTTCACTTACTTATCATGATAAATGTCAGCTTCTGCCCCTAGAATACCAGCTTCATTAAAACAAGAAGTGTTGCTTGTTTTATTATACTGTTATATCCTCAGTGCCTCAAACTGTTCTTGGTGTTCTGTGGGTGATCAATTCATAAATGCTGAATCAATTGATAAGCAAATTACATTACTGATCACTTATTAAATGCCTGAGATTGTTGTTACCGCTCTTATAGCTGAAGAATCCTGGGCTGGTAAGGTTACATAGCTAGTAAGAGGTGGACTCAGATTTGAACCCAGGCAGAAATGCTCTGGAAACTTTTCCTGTCACTATGATGCTGCTGTGCATCCCTGTGAACATGCATGTCCTTATCTATGCATCTGCTCCCATTTGTTTGTGTTTGAAGGAGGAAGCCAAATTCTAGACCTGCTTCCCCCTTTTGAAGCACTGCTCAGCCCCCATAAAGTGTCTCCCGTCTCTCAACTCCATCAGTCCCTGATGTTGGCCACTTATTTGACTTCCAGTTGTGCTGTCTTCAAGCAGTCTTCACTGAGGGTACTGCTTGCTCAGCAGGACTGTAAGGCCTGTGTGTAGGCAATGAGTCTTAAGAGCTTTCCTTTTTGTCCCAGACATATGGGGAAATTGCTGGAGGATCAGCCCATGTTTTCAGTTCGATTTCTGTGGACTTCCTTCTTCTTCTTCCAGAAGTAAGGTCTGGAGATAGCCATGAAACTCACTTGTGCCATTTCTGGTAAAGTAAGAAAATTCACAAAAGCCACCAGAGCAGGACACTGAGCCTCATCATCTCTAGATCTGATTGCCTTTATTTTTTTCCATGCTGCGGTCTCACCTATCAGCATGGATGAGACGCTGTATGGACCAGCCAAAGTTCAATCCCTACTCAACACTCCTGTAAATCTCATGCCTAAGTGGAGCCTGGGAGGCCTCCTAGGCTTCATGTGATCACTGCTTTCCATATGACCAGAGCATGCGGCTTCAACACAAGGTGGGGCTGAAACTGAGGTAACTGGAAGGCTGCTTCATCCTCCAGGTTAACGGACCCCAATTGGGTCCTCAGCTCAAGTCACTCTGGAGGCCCTGGGGTAGTCAACCCTGCAGGCTCTCACTGTTATCCTGCCTGCCTGTCCAGGGTCTTGCTGACCAGGATGTGTTTTCTAAAGCTGCCAAGAACACACCTGAGCTTTTGTTATTAAGCCACATACATCACCTCTCCTCCAGTTCAATCCATTTCATTCTTGAACAGTCATGCTCAGCCACTGGAGGATCCTTGGCCTTTCTGCTATTCTCAGCCCATAGCCAAGAATCAAAGGATGAAATAAACCTGAGCTGATTCCAGACTGCCGGGGCCAGCATCATCAGAGCATGTCATTGGCACTGGGTTTGAAGGGAAACCACTTCTTCTGAGGACAAGCTACTGGCTGTTCACCCTCAGGGAAGGTACTGGAAAATTCTCACAAAATCTGATCTTGGCCTTTCTTGTAATCTTGTAGTCTTTTAATTCTGTCCTTTTTGAAGTTCATGTAACGTAATGTGTGTACGTATGTGTGCATGTTTAATTCTGAACGTTTTAAAAATTTATTTAAAATACTGCTTCTCTCTGTAAGTTAGTTTTGCCTTGAAAAAAATGAATTTTTCATATATCCTGTACTTTTCATTAATGAAACAGAGAGAAAGCGTGTGGGAATCATAGTTATGAGACTGTTTATTGCAGAGGACTTCCCTATGCATTTGAATAATAAAGGTGTTCAGGAAGGTGATCTTAGTGAGACACATTTTCAGAATTAGACCATAATACACAGCAGGGAAGGTGATGGCAACATTCAATTAAAGCCACGATCCTACTTTAAGTGGGCTGCAGTTCCTTTGAATTCAGAGAGACATATTTGGAGCTCATGAGTCTGATAGTAGGAGAAGATTCCTCTCAGCTAAGGTCAGACACACACATGCTTGTTGTGGCCAGGTTAATCAGAGGAAATGGGGCTTGGAGGGCTGGTGGTGATCTGGGAAGTGTGTGGCCCTCTAATCGGGAAAACCCCTGAGCTTCACCCAAGGGTTGTCACAAAGAGATGTGGGGCTGGGGCCACACCATCTTCTGTGATTGTTTCAAAGAACTCAGACATTTGGATTTGAGGTAGTAACACTCAATTTTTAAAGGTTGATACTTTAAAAACACCATGAAGGGCAACAGAAAACACATCTGTAGATCAGTTTGCAAACTTCGCCCTGGAACTGCTGGTAAGGGACCCTCTCCCATCATCTGTGGAAGGTACTTTTGATCTTTGTTGTTCTCTTTTCTCTTGAGCCTCAAATCTCATGCTAGTCCTCATGTCCAGGGCATTCCTCCCGGCTCTGGGAGGCCCACCTCACTTTCTTCTTTTGTAACCTGCTGGTCACCTCACCTCTAGTCAGAAAGGTTGCTTCCTGCCCCTTCCACATGCCTTGATCCTCTGCCTCACTCTGTGTGGTACCTCTAGCCCCCAACATGCCCTGCTTTTCTGTCTGCCCATATGACTCTTACCTACCCTTCAAGCCAAGCCCACTTCCAGCTCATAATGAAAAATCCTCTTCTACCGAATTCTGGAATTCTGAATTCATTTCATCCTTGTTACATGCATGAGGTGGTTTTGATTGAAAATACACTTGCCTCATATTCCCCAGCTTCATTTTTTTTAACTGAAGACTCTTCAAGCAAGAGAAACTCAATTTAAATGGCATTATCTATGAAGGCAACAAAGAGCTTACATAATAAAAAAAAATTCAAGGGACACAGCTGGATCTAGCACTATAATAACATCACCAGGAATTTGCTTTTCTAGCTTTCAGCTTTGTGTTGGCTTTGTTCATTTCCACTGGGGTGACCAGATGTCACTGGGGTGACAGCAGCTCTAAGCTTCTTCCCTATCAGTTGTGCAATCTTGAAGGAAAGAGAATTTCCTTTCCCAGTGAGTTCAGCAGAAGTCTCAGCTTGGATCTCATTGGCTCCGGCTGAGCCATGTGCCTATCACTAAACCAATCACTATGGCCAATAAAATGGAATATGCTAATTGGCCTGGCTGGTTCACATGACAAGTCCTAGAATTGCAGATGGTGTCAGCTCCATTTGAACCACATGGACTAAATTGTTGAATGATGAGTTCCCAAAGCAAAACTGGCAAACTGCTATCAGAAAAAAGGAAGTGTGTTGCTAAGTTGGCCAAAATTAACCTGAATTAGAAAACTCATTTATCTTACCTCTTCATCAAGTCTCATTTAGAGTATACATTTGTGTGTGCGTGTGTGTGTGTGTGTGTGTGTGTGTGTGTGTGTGTGTTGTGTATATAAATCTACATTTCCCTAAATTGTCAGACCCTGTGCTAGGTTGTGGGGGTACTCTGGGCTAAAAAAGTTCTTTTCCTCATGAATACATTTGGTGATAAAACTACAATGTAATTATTTTCCCAAATAGTTAATTAAAGATTTGAGAGGTATTTTGAAAGACAATACAGAGAACTTTAAGAACACTAAGCAGGGAGACATAATGGTATATGGGAGGCTAGAAATGTCTTTCTTGAAGACATGATCTGAGGGTATCTGGATAATAAGTAGAAAATTTGATTGATCAACAGTTGATGAAATTCTGATTTTTCACTTGTGTTGATCGGTTCAGACTGCCATAACAAGGTACTGCAGATTGGGTGGCTTCAACAATACAAATTTATTTTTCACAATTCTGGAGGCTGGGAAGTCCAATAACAAAATGCTGTCAAGGTAGGTTTCACTCTAAAACCTTTTCTCCTGGCTGTAGGTGGTTGCCATCTTGCTGTGTCCTCACAATGTCTTTTCTTGGTGTGTGCTCAGAGAAAGGACTCTAATATCTCCTCTTTCTCTTATAAGGGCACCAATCCTGTCAGATTAGGGCCCCACCCTTATGACCTCATACAATTTTGTAACCTGACAGGCCCTGTCTTCAAATACAATCACATTGGGGGCAGGAAATTCAACATACAGTCATACAATACTTAGCAATCTGTACAACTATGTAGTTTTTTTTTCCAGTTAAGCTGCACACAAAACCTCATACCCAAGACCCAGGAGCCCATGCTAATGAGCTGACCAGCTAAGTTTAAGGATGGGGTATGGAATGCAAAAACTAGAAAGCTAACTGGTCCCCAAGCTGATTTAAATTTCCAACCGCTTTAATTGCAGAGTAATAATTTATCTCCCAAATATTAAGAGCACTAAAAGCAATTGAACTACTTCTTCTGAGCTAAATGAAACTTCCACTTGATACTTTTGATCCTCTCCTGACCCAGACTACTTTACTCAAATCCTACTTGTGAGGCAAATGGATTTTCATTAGTGACAGCATATTTTTAAAGTGCAATATTCATAGCCCTCCATTATCTGATCATTCCTTGAGAGTGGAGTGGGAACAGGAATGCACATTGTGATCTGAATGGCTACACCCTTTTATTGCAGTAATAAGAATGGGTAGCTATGGGGTGTGCACACCTTGTGATGTGCATGTCAGAATCAAATTCCTTCTTTCTACGCATTCTGCTAGTTGTTTATGGATTCCCCCTTGTAGTGCTGATAACTTTTCCCATTTTTGATTTATACAATCAATTTTATTTCTGTCATTTTCTATATTTCCAATTGTGATTGCCTGGACTGATTGTCTTTGGAAATCTGTGACTGTATATTTGGAGAAAATTAGCAAGAGAAACATCCAGTCTTTCCTTAACGGAGTCCTTGAAATCTCAGCTCTCCCTAACTCTGCTCTGGAGTCATGACCTACTAAAGCTTCTCCTCCTTGCTGGCGGGCTAGAATTAGAAGGATGGGGAATGAAGGGCCAATTTTATCCTTTTCTTCTTGTTCCAGGAAACGCCTTGTTGAAACCCATCCATTTAAAAGGTTGCCCCAAAGCTAATGGCAAATAATATTAACCTGAAGGCAGTTCAACTCCCTCTTGGTCATGGGTCACCTCCCCTTGGAACAGGACATCAGTGAGTCTTTCAGCAGCATCAAGAGGAGAGGTGGCTGTTTGCACTCTGTGGGCTTTTCATTACCTTGGTCCAGAACATAAAAGGTTTGTGTGGGTCCTGGCCAGTTGCCTCTTTAACTTCTGGGCTAGAAGATGGGCAGCAAGTGGCCGTGGTTTTCCCTGTCTATGCCCATATCTGGTTTAAACACTGGATGTATTGAAACACTTCTAGGCCCTCACTGATACAGATTTGGACTTGTCGCCATCCAAGATGGATTCTGTGCTTCCTAGCAAATATCCTTCTTGGGCTTGTGGCCTACCCAGGGTCAGGGACAGGTCACCCTTGTATATCTCAGGACCTGGCACTGAGCAGGTGCTCGGTAACTGTTGAAATGGTAACTTCTTGTTCATCGTGATTAAAGTCCATCTAAGCATATGTCAGCATCAGTGGCATCATGTGACCTGAGATACACCAGGCACTGTGGTGTTGCACTGTGATTGCTATGTGTGAATGACTCAGTTTCCCTGAACCTGAGTTCTGGAGTTGATTTCTAGTACAAACTGAAAGAATATTAGGCCAATGCTCAATTGCACAATCAGCCTCCAGGGCATGAAGGTAATTATTTATTTAGCTAAATAGCACAGAAACTCTTGGCTTAATCTCATTAATTTTTTATGAAAAAGAATTGTAGTGTTTTTATATCAGTGTATTTCATTTACAAAAATTTAATAATTTTTACTGTCATCCTAGGTAGAGCCCCTTGGTGTGAAATTATTTTCTAATTTGCTAATGCCATTGGCTAAAAAAAGAACATTTTCAAACGTTCTTCTGGACATCTCATGATTATGCTATAGAAAAGCTTCAATGTTAATCTCTCCCTGGGTTTCAACATTTTGCTGCAAAAAATATATTATCTTTGCCATCTTTGTGTGCCTCAAAATCATCAGCATTTGGGCTAATCCCAATATCAAGAACCCCAAATGTCAGGACTCTCTCAAGATGTCTCAGAGGCTAAATCTGCTGACAGTCTATATATGAGTCCTAGGTCTACCACTAGGTAGCGAGGTCATCTTTGTAAAGTTATTCAGCATTTCTGGGCTTTTTTAATAATCTATAAAATAAGTGGGTTCATGTTTTAGTTCAAATATTACTCGTGTGCCCACTGTTTTTTAGGGACTATGGAAGATACTGGGATTGCAATAATATAAGTAGGATTGGGCCCAATTTCTAATCACCAGGAGTTTATATTCTAATGTAAAGACATATAGTAGGCACATAAGCGAATCAAAGAAGTGAGATGATTTAATTGAGTGAAATGCTGTGTTGCAAATAACAGTATAGTTTATGTGGTATGTGCCTGGTGGAGCTGCGTGAGGAAGAGGCATGAGGGAAAGTTACTCCCAGGATGGCGCCTTTGGGTGGAAATAGAATGAAGATCAAGAGTCAGATCTATAAACTTCTGAGGACAGTCTTGCAGGCAGAGGGAAGGGTAAATATGCAGCTGGACAGGAGGGAGTGCATTGGTACCTTCAGGGGACACCTGGCTCAAAAATTCAGATTTCAGACTGTGTTCTACAGCTCTTCTAGGGTTGTTTTTGTCATTTCAAGTTATTTATTGTCCTTGGTCTAATTTTTGTGCCCTTACAGAGGCTTGTATTTTATCCTAAATTACTTATAATTGAATAAATGTAGTCTCTCAACCCTTCATGGGTTGTGTTTTCACCAAATTCATCCTGGGGGTGGCCCTGTCTTGTCCCTTGCCAGTTACCTGCTGTCCTTGGCCAGTTGAGATGCATGTAATTACAGAAACAAGAAAATTCTTGCACTGAAGCCTTGCAAATTCTAATTTCCTACTTCCCTACTCATTATGATAAATTACTTAAGAAATATATGCAAGCTAAGGTTGTAATTCACCTATTATTTTCAGTAAGTTCTGATGATAAAAACTTCTGACACTTCTAATCACTGTTGATATCACTGAAACAGATAACAAGGATGAGGAGACAAAAATCAGCTACTACATAATGAATGCCTGGAGCATGTAAGGCACTCACTTTAATATGGAATATGTTATGCTTTTTTTTTTTTTTTTTGAGTTGGAGTCTCACTCTGTCACCCAGACTGGAGTGCAGTGGCCGCTCCCAGCCACCGCAGCCTCGACCTGCTGGGCTACAGCGATCCTTCCGCCTCAGCCTTCCAAGTAGCTGGAACTACAGGCACGTGCTACCATGCCCGGCTAATTTTTTGATTTATTGTAGAGATGAGGTCTCACCAAGTTGCCCAGGCGGATCTCGAACTCACTGGCTCAGGCAATCTACTCACCTCAGGCTCCCAAGGTTCAGATATCTTTCTGATATCTAGAAATAAACTACTTGGTGCCAGTGTCCTGCTCAACTTAATCCACTGCTGAAGAGTGAACCGAGAAGGATCTTAAGAATCTGGTTGTCATCATTTTTGATGCTGGTGGAACCCGAGGGACTCCAAAGCTACCAGATGATCCAGGCCAGTGCTTGCCTGGCTTTAGGAAGTAGCTTGGAGACCAGTTATGGAGAATTGTGGCTAGACTTCAAATACAGCTGCTCCCTCGTACCCTGGTTTACCACTTACTAGCCTTGGGCACATGACCAAGGCCACCTCCAAAGAGAGACCTTCCCTGACAACATGCCTGAAGTCACCCCCTGGTGTTGGATACATATGCAAATATAAGTGAGATATAAATGCTAAAGCCAGAGATACAGGGGTATGCTAAAATAAAGGCAAATTGGCCAATTTTTCCCACTGGATCAAGGAAGACACCTAAGAAGAATGAGCATAGTTTCATTTGACATTTTACAAATATTTATTAAGCATTGTTCCAGGCACCTGCTACTACAAAAATGCACAAAAACCCAAACTTCAGTGAATTACAGTAGCAAACATTTATTCCCATGCTCTCAGGTATGCTGTATACTAGGGTTGGTGGATCCAAGGTATGCCTCTTCCCTACGGGCTGTGTGTTGGGCAGCTGGATTTCTGGCTGCTCAGAAGTTGGGTGTAAGTTTGGTCTTACTCTCTCTATTCTCTTTGGACAACTGGACTGGCTTTGCCATGTTTTCCTCATAGTAATGGTGGAAATATCAAAGCAAGCCCAGCTATGCAAGATCATCCCAGACCTTGTTCTCCTCATACTCATGACCAAAGAAGACCTTAACATTTCCGTCGGATTAACTAAACTTTAAAAAAGCTTCTTCCTGTCTCCAACCCCCTGCCTTCTGTTTTCTTACAGCATTTTCTTTAGAAAACATGTACAGCGTTCACTCTCTGGGGAATGGGACACCTGAGATCCCATCCCCACCACTACACAATAGGTCCTTGTAACAAAAATGCATGTGTATCCCCTAAATCTAAAATTTAAATGTAAAAAATAAATTAAGTCATTCTACTCACAACTTCCAATACAAGGTGCAAGGGCCAAAATCACATTAGTTATTGTGATCCCAAGTCAGAGGAGAAAAAAACTAAAACAAACAAACAAAAACTTGTCATTGTAAGTTACTTTTTTGCCCCTTTGAGATATAAATGCTTTCAAAATTCTCTTGCCAGTTTTACAAACCTGGAACGTCTTTCTCAAGGACCTGGGAGTTATCCCTTTGAAAGTATAAACATCAAGGAAGATGGCGCTCCTCTCTCCTGGTCTTTGTGGGAACTTAGAAGCCTAACTGCAGTAGGCCACCTAGCTTCAAGTTTCAAAACTATCTCCTGCCTTAAGATCAGAAGAAATTCTACTTTGCGTAAAACCAGTCAGCAAACACAGATGGCTTTTAACACATCCATCACAGCTCCCCAAAACTCTCTTGTTCTTTGTTTCAGTGCAGTGGAGTTCACACTGATACTGACCTCTTTTCTATAACAATATCCTTGAATAAAGTCATCCTTGCCTGTTTAACTTTGGTTAAAATTTTTGCTCTGATACTTGCTAACATAACACTGACCAAAATCACACATCCATGTTCAAAGTCAGAGGAGATAAACTGTGCTTCAAGAGGAGGGGTGGTGAGTGTTAGCTGAACGGTACTCTTACCCCTCACTAGGTAGAATCTGTCTGCTGTTTGTTGCCGGTGGTGTGATGATCAGGAAGGAAGGAACTCTGGTCACCGGGAGTTTGCATTCCAAGGGACTGGGTGAAGACAGACGATGAACACCTAAAAAATATAATTTCAAATAGTGATGCTTCCTAGGAATACAGTGAAAGGGTGATGTAATAGGAAGTGACCAGGTTTATGGGTCAAAAACTACTGGAGGTATAGTCATCAGAGGAGGCCTCTTCTGCCTTGGGGACAGGGATGAGGACAAAGAGTCAGGTATGGAGGACCCTGAGGTGACAGGTAGAATGGGAGCCCCAAGGCAGGCGAGCTCGAATGTTCTCTGAGTGGGAAGTTCAGTGTGGCCGGAAGGGTGTTCGGCATGGAAGTGCAGAGGCAGTGAGGGGCTGGATTGTGGGCAACGCTGGAGAGCACGTTGCAGTGCACGTGTTTGTTCTAAAACACTGTGGGAATTTTCAGTGCTGTTTTAAACAGAAGAGAGAAATGTTATGTGGAGAGTGAACAATGGGATGTGGGAAGAAGAAATGAGGGGACAATTAGGAGGCTTTTGTCATTAACCAGGTCGGAAATGACAGGGACTTGGATGGGGGGGGCGGCAACGACGACTGAGGAAGGTGGATTCGAGAGACTATGGATGAATTAAAGGCAGGGCATGAGTAAAAGCGGGGAACGAAGTATGAAAATATTAAATGGAGAGAAATAATCACAGCACATTTTATGAGATGTAAGACTCAATTTCTGTTGCTCTGCAGCCATTTGTGGGATGTGAGGCTGGACTCCAGACCCTCTGAAGCCATAAGTGAGAAACCTTGAAGATGAGAAAGGTTTGGCGTCAGCCTCCTCCCCTGCCTCCATTTGCTAGGGTCTCCTCCGAGGTCCCAAGGTCCCTAACCATGAACACACATCTTCATATAACTTCAGCTGGTTATACTCATTGTCTCTTTCCATTCCAATCTCCCCCTTGTCATGCTTTGCCTCATGGCGAGAGGCATGGCAGTGGTTGGGCATATTTTTGGCATCCAAATAAGGGAAAATTGAGTTAGAGATGCCATGTAATCAACACCATATCTTTCTATCGATACCATCGCTCTCTTTTGTGGCTCACTTACTCTTTGGTGTGTAGTTAGGTTATTGTGTGTTGCTCTGATGTAGAGAGGTGTCCAGTGGGTCATGGTGGGTCATGGTGCTGACTCACTGGGCATTGGTCTGCGATGGTGCAGACTTGGTACTGTAACCTCAGATGAGTACACCTTATGGTGCCTAAGGGAGCTGACAATATCAGAAGTGAGTGTGTATGTGAGCACACATGCATTTTAGGATAAGAGTGAGATATCAAATGTACAAAACCAGAAGCTTTTCTGTGGAAAATGATTGATTGTACCTCATATATGAAATAAACATTGTAAGATTTTCTCAAAATGTCCAATATTTCCAGGAATGACTTTCAAAGGTGACAGAAAACAAATTTCTGCCAAGTATCGTAGAAAAAGAAGTAAATTATCTTTCTGTTCCCTATAAAAGATATATTTTTAAAAAAATTGTCATGTAGAGATATGATCAAAGATTGCAGCAAAACAAGGAAGAAAAAGCAATATTATAGAGGTGCACCAGGCAGTTAATTAATAAAAATATTGTGATCAGTTAGTACTCAACATTTGTAAATTATTGTGATTTCTTTTCCTTCATTTTGAATAACAATTTTGAGCCTATCGTTATGTTAGCATTTTATATTGTTTTTCTTATAGCGTCTTTATCAATCATAAACGTGCTTTAGCCCCAGATCCTGGGTCTTCCCTGCCTGTGACTGTTCTCTCTTCAAGATGAGCCCAGCAGGGGAACGAGGCAGGTAGGGAGGGTAAGGCGCAGTGCCAGGCCACAAGATCCTGGAAACCCGACTCTAGGAAGAACCTCTTTTCTGAGGCTTCTTGGTGAGGGATGAAGCCATGAACTCACTGTTGATGAATAAGCAGGCAGGGCCCAGGGGAAGGAGCCACCAGGGTGAGGGTTGCAACAACCTGTAACCTCATTTTTATTTCCCCAGTTTTCTCCCTACTTCATTCTTTGGTGATGAAGCAACATCTGGTGTGGAGAGGTGAGATGTGAACCAAAGAATCCTGCTTAATTCATTGTGTGAAATGTACTGTCTACTGAAGCATAATAAAGTCAGATTTCTGAAAAATGTGCTCATGAAAGCTTCCATGATAATAAATAAATTTGAGTACTTTAACTTCAAAGAGGGAGCATTTTCTTAGGTGGCATCTGAAGATAATAAGGGCTCTTTAAGAAAAAAATACAGAATTATGTGCACTTATTTATTCTATTACGGAAACTACAAGTGTTAGGTAACTGATTGCGGAATAATGTATGTAAACCAGAGTTCTTGTCATGAGAAGTTTAATTGTAAGACGATTAACCTTTTATCCCTAGTATTATGGAACAAACAAATTAAAATATCCTTATCCTTCAATCCTTCAAAGTAATTAAGATTGAGAATTAGCTTTTTGTTTCAGACGTGTTGATGATTTAAGAAATTTTCATATTGTATCTGTGAATATCTGGAACCTTGACTACTCTTTCCCTCTCTTTCATTTTCTTTTTTTTTTCTTTCTCTCTCTCTCATGTTTCTCTTACTTCTCTGTCTCACCTTCTCTCTCTCTCTCTCTCTTACCTTTTCTTTCTCACACCTCTCTCTCTCTCTCTCTCTCTCTCTTTCTCTCTCTCCAGCAAGAGAACTCTACTGTTAAACTGAACACTTACTCTTTGCTGATTCTTAGAATAACACAGCCGGGCTCGGTGGCTCAGCCTGTAATCCCACGCCTTTGGGAGGCTGAGGTGAGTGGATTGCCTGAGCCCACGGGTTCGAGACCCACCTGGGCAAGCGAGACCTCATCTCTACAATAAATCAAAAAAATTAGCGGGGCGTGGTAGCGCGCGCCTGTAGTTCCAGCTACTGGGAAGGCTGAGGCGGAAGGATAGCCGGAGCCCAGCAGGTCGAGGCTGCGGTGGCCAGGAGCGGCCACTGCACTCCAGTCTGGGCGACAGAGTGAGACTCCAACTAAAAAAAAAAAGAAAATGAAAGAGAGGGAAAGAGTAGTCAAGGTTCCAGATATTCACAGATACAATATGAA
>CAUYQG010056670.1:0-34028 GCA_963574415.1 Tarsius wallacei | reverse complement strand
GCGGCGGGGCGGCGGCGCGCGGGCCGCCCCCCGCCGGCGGGGGCCGCGCCGGCCCCCGGGGCGCCCCCCCGCGCCCCCCCCCCCCCCCCCCCCGGGGGCTGGGGAGTTCGTGGAGCTGTAGAGGAGGGGCAAGAGCCGCGCCTACTCTCCAGGCAGCTGCGTGTAAGGTCAGCATCTGGGTCCCTTTCCCGCTTCACCTTGCCTTGGAATGGACTCGCCCCGCCAGCTTCTGGGAAGGGCTCCACCCGCTTCCCTGCTGACAACGCTTCCTGAGCTCCTGAGCCCAGTGTAAATATCCTGAGAGCAACCGAAGGGTCAGACACGTCGGGAGGGGGCGGAGCGCCCCTCCCTGGGAGTCCTGAGTCCTGGAAGAAGGCACGACCCTGGGCAGAAGGCCTGAGCATTCCACCCGTCTGGGAGCGCGGCTCGGTTCTCGTGGGCGGGGCCCACCGGGCGCACATCGCGCCGGGAGCGGCCACCCTCCTGGCGAGCAGCTCAGGCAGGAGCGCGCGGGGGCTGCGCGGGCGTCCAGCTCGGCCGGGCCTTCTCCTCCCGCAGCTTCGACTCAGGCGTCGGGTCCTGCGCGCCGCACAGCCATGGCCACCACGCTGGGGGAGTCTGGTCTTGGGCCTCGTCGCGCCTGCTGGCACCTTCCGAGCGCCTGATGCGTTCTCCTGCCCAGCATTGTGTCTGCCCGCCTTCCAGGCGCCACCGCGGGGGGAGGGGTGGCAGACGCCTAGCCAGGGAACAGGCCAGTCGCGACGCTTCGCGTCGGACCCCGGCAGAGCCGAGCCAGTGCGCGGGCCGTCGTGGGGTCTCAGCCCCCGCCATGCCCGACGTCCCCAGGTGGGCCGGGCACGTTCCCGAGGCTGGATGGTGGCTGCTCTTCGCGAGGAGGGCACACACACGCGCTGTGCTACTGTCCACGAATACTTGGAGCAAACACAAACTCTGGAGCAGGAGGAAAAGGCTCGCTCTTCCCTCTCCCCTTCACAGCAGACCTGAGAGAGGGCCGCGCCTGGAGTCGGTGGGTGTTTGAGACTCTCCCACAGGCAGAGGCTAGGAGGACAGCACGAAAGATACGCCCCAGGAACCCTGGATGTCCGTACAGTCACTGCGTGCCCCAACCTCTTTCAAGAAGGTTCCAGCTCCGTGCCTCACTGCCGCCACTCCGGCTTGAATCCTGTCTCTCCACCCCTTCGCGGAGAATCCGAAAAGAAAACACGGGCTCCTGGGAGACACGCCACACTTCCCATCTGGAAGTTCCGCGGGGACCGGCCCCCACCCACGCCCTCTGCCCCGCCTGGCCGTCTGCGCGCAGAGGGCATGGCCTGCTGGAGGTGGCCCGGGGTTCGCGGAGTCACGGGCCCCGCAGGACCGAGGGCACCACCGCCCACGGACACGCCCTTGCGGGGGGTAGCCCCGGCGACCCCCGCCACGCTGAGACGCCCACGCGCCACGCGCCCTTGGCCAAAGCCTCGGGGGCCTCCCCAGCTTCCGAGAGCGCCCCCGGCCGCGCCCACGGGGAGGGGAGGGATACGCGAATCTCCCTCAGTCAGGGGGAGCGACCCCTCCTGGCCCTTCCCGCCCCTGCTCACTCCCGCCCCTCGGCGCGCGCCCACCCCACCGTCCGGGTCGCCCGCGGGCCGCGCGGCCGTCCTGGCGGACCCGGGGCGCACACCCAGGAAAGCATTGCAAAGCGCTACCTTGGCGACTGCGGCGTCCGAAGCCGGTGGGGAGGCGCCGCCCGCTGCCGCTGGTACTCTCCTCGACTACGCGTATTCTTAAGCAATAACAACGTAATCCGTATTATCCACCCAAGAATACCCGTCACCGAAGAGAGTCGAGGACCACGCTGCCGCCGCTGCCGCCGCCGCCACCGGGACTCCCGCTGCCGAGCCCGCCCCGGCTGGGGCTGGGCCGAGCCCGATCGGACTATAAATCCATAACCCGATTCCCTGAAGGGGAATCCGAAGCTGTGCTCGGCTGCCTCCTGCCCAAATCCAAATGGCTGCTCCGTTCCCAGTTCTGAAAGACAAATCACAAAACCAAACACTCAGCGCGGGAGAGGGCTGCTATCCTCCCAGGGAGGAGGGGGCGTGGAGGCTCTGGGCGCGCGGAGGGACAGCAGCTGCGGTTTACCTGGGGCTTCCCGGCGCCCTCCTCAGCACCTGCTCCGCGCGGTGCTGGACTGGTCTCTGACTGGGCCAGCCCACTCGGGTGCTTTGATTGTCATGGCAGCAGGAGAACCCTGTAAGAGACATGCATAGTTAAGCACACAAATATTACAAATGTATTTGCCTAGACGGCCTTAGGAACCAGCAAGACTCAAAGAGAGGGTCGTGCATGGGCGAAATCTTCAGTAGTGTTTTGGAAATGCATTTTCTCAAGCCCAAGATCACAGAAAATAAACACTCATTCAATTTACTACTTCAAATCAAATACTTATAGATCTACAAAAATAGGCATCTCTCCTTTGAAGGCCTTAGAGCCATACAACATAATGATTTTAAGGGGAAAAAAGCCCTCCAAGGCACAAAATAATTAAACCCATTTCCCATAGTATCAGAACTCAGTTGACAAGCTGGTAGAGTTTCTATGATTCAGGCATCATTTTACAGCACCACAATGTTTAATTTCATAACACACCTTTTAAATATACACCATGCATGCATTGCTGTGCAGCTGTTGTGAACACCTCTACAGAAAAGCCTTTGAAGCTCTGTGTTCACAAAAAAATATTTTCAGAAGAAAAATAAACCAATAAAAACTCATTTTCAAAGTGACTGTAATTTTGGGCACTCAGAGAGAGGATCTCTGTGATTTTCTGATGATCAATATGGCTCTCACTGGCAAAGCTTTGTCTTAAGACCCTGCAGTGGATATTCTGATAATAGGGGCTTATTGTTCACCAAATAAAATGGACAAATGCAACGTCACTCCCCAAGACATGCTGTAGCCCCATTAGAAAGTTCTCAACGTGCTTTTCCCTTTACTCTCAGATACGTGAGAGTCCATCTGTGTGAGTGGGGTAGGGAGGGGACAGGAAACATGGCAAGGCAACAGACATTATGATTTCTCAAATTATGTAAGTACAAATAGCTCTTTCTCAAGGAGTAATTATATAACAGCATCTCTCCCACTACCACAACCATCTCCAACTGACCTGGTTGCAATTTAAGGCACTTGTGTTGTGCTCATTCGCTTTTTTTTTTTTTTTTTTTTAGTGTAACATGTCTCTTGGAACACCAACTCATCATTTTCCTTACATGTTACTTATAGATAGCAAAATCAACATGAATGCTAGGTTTTATGAACAGATATTTAGTATATAATGCCTGGTGCCTAAAATAACTTGGAAGAAAAACAGCATTGCCCAACTATGAGACGGTTTTACATTATTTTCAGGCAACTCTTAAGTACACCTTTTACAAAGAGACGGATGCCAATTAAACAAATTAATAAGCACGATTTTGTGCTGTTACCTAACATTGCTACAAAGTGGAGCTTTTCTCTGGTGCTACGACCAAAAAAAAAAAAAAAAAAAAAAAATTCCACAAAGCTGACAGGTTCTCTTCAGCTTGAACTCCTAGAAACAAAAGCCCTTAGGGAAAGTAATGCAATCGTCCACGAGCAAAGTGTGCATTTGCTTCTGAAATTTGCTTCTGAACCTTTCCATTTAAATCTCTGCTAGCGTTACAAGGAAAACAAGAAACACATTATACGAGATAGATTTGGATTTACTAAAGGGAACACTGCTAATGCAAAAGGATGGTCAAGGCACACGCGCGCGCGCGCACACGCCCCATGCACGGCAACACACGGGGCACAGAATCACAGCATACATACTCACACGGCTTCCCAGTGCTGCCCAGTGAGTCTCCTTTAGTGTTGCTTCCTCGCAATGAACATGAAACGCACACGCACACACACACACACTGACCCACAGACCCACGCGCTTTCAGAAACTCGCCCCGCGACGCAATGGGCATGCCGCCCGCCCCGACGCAGTTTCAGCACCTGGGCGGGTGGACAGCTCCCTTGGGTTGAGCGGCTCAGAGCTCCTAGCCCTCGCGCCTCCGCGGGGCAGCCCGACTTACGAGAAACACCATTTCCTCCGAGACCACCGCCGCCGGGCGCATCTTCAATCCCAGCCTCCTTAAGCTGTCGGGCTCCCCCACCCCTGCGCCCTCCCCCTTCCCCACCCTCCGCACGAACACGGAGCAGAGAAAAAGCCCCAAGCCATCAGGGCGTCTGCGGATCAACTTACACTCTGCTTTTGAATATTGAGCTACGGCCCGCGGAACAATATCCGCCGCGGCGCGGGCCCGCAGGAAGCACCTTTGTTCATCCACTCCCGCAAGCCGTGTTGATTAGGACCTACATTTCTCGCGCGCCCCGAGAACCAGAGGTGTGTTGTGCGTGCAGGGGCCGCCGGCACCTCGGGATCGCTCAAGGCCACCGCGAGTGGCTCGGTCCCCACTACTTTCCTGCACTGTCCCCCGCACTCCAGCACCCATCCCGGTTAATCGGTTCGTAATTTGCCACCAAATAGACATAAGGAAACGCGACAAAGCAATCGGTGTGAGGAAATAAGCCAATTAGGCTAAGGCTGAAATCTCTCTCTCTCTCTCTCTCTCTCTCCCTCTCTCTCTCTCTCTCCCTCTCTCCCCCTCTCTCTCCCTCTCACTCTCTCTTTCTCTCTTCCTCTCTCCCCCTCCCCCCTCCTCCTCTCCCCCTCTCCCCTCTCCCCTCTCCTCTCTCCCCTCTCCCCCCTTGACGCCCTCCCTCTCTCTCTCCCCTTCCTTCTCAAGTAGAAAGGGAGAAACACCGAGGAGAGGGAGAAAAATCCGGAGGAAGCTGGCAGTCGACTCTACAATCAATGGAAAAACACTATACACATCTTTACCGAAGAATACTCTGGTTCTCAGACAAAAAGCAGCACGCCTGCCGATGTAAACACGGGCTACCTTGCGCGCACCCCACCTCCTGCGCGGCCGTGGAGACCCGTCCTGCTGCAGGGCAGAGGGGCCGCCACGAACCCGCCTCCACCCAGGTGCTTACCCTCCAGATCCAGCGCCGGCGGGACTCGGGCCGTGTGGACGCCGGGGCTCCGGGCGTGGGCGCTGCCGCTGCCGGGCCGGGAAGGACCCGCTCGGGCCGTGCCCGGGAGCTGCGCGCGGCGGCGGCGGGCTGGGGCTCCGGAGTCCCGGGCGGTCGCCCTCGGCGGATGCGAGCTTCCAGAAAGGCGCGGGGATGGGAAAAATCATCTAATGCAATCAGATCGATCTGATCGACACCATCTGTCGCCTGCCACGATACACACACGTTAAAATAGGCAAACGGAAAACACTGGCAGCCCGGGAGGGCTGGTCTGCAAAGAGTTCATTTTTAGCAGAGCATCATTGGATGTGGTCGGCGTGCAGTTCCCGAAGCTGCTGTGAACCGTCCAGCAGTGGATCCCAAACATGCTAATGGTGGATTAATTGAGGAAGATCTGACGTGCAGGCTTCATAGTCTCTTATTCACGACTTCCCAATGGGAAGGACCAATCCTTGTGGGACTATGGCAACACACAGTCAAAAAGCTGCTAGGAAAATGGCTGTGTGTTCACAGCACCTCTCTCTGATAACAAACATATGTCGACTCAAACGGTTTAGTAGCATGGGGGGGGGGGGGGCTGAGAATAATTTTTTTTTTCCAGTGTAAGCAATCCCCATCTTCTTTTCTTAAAGAAAAGCAAAAATAGATACCATCTCTTTTCCATAGTGGGGGGAAAGGATGTTTTCAAAGGTTTTTATCAAGATCAAACTCTGCCATATAAATGAAACGGAGCACTCCTGGGTAGCAATTCTTGAAAAAAAAATCTATTATCATCTTTTTCCTTACTGTGATCAAAGTGGATCCCTCCCGTGTCCAGTGGATAGAAACTCAGTTCCGCGGATCCCGCCAGGGTTGACTCCAGGCCCTTCAATGCCAGCTCCCCTCTTGACTTCTGGAACAGGGTGCCTTTTGGGGAAGGCATTTTGTATCATTTAAAATGGACATAATGAACATTCAATATGATTGCAGTGAGGAGACAAGAAGAGTTTTCAGTTTAAATTTTCCAGTTACTCTTTCCAGCCAAAACACTTTTTGATTTGTTTCCAGTCTTTCCTAATCAGTTGATGAAGAAATGTAGGGATGGGGGAGGGAGCAGAGATACCCAGGGGGGAGGGAAAGAGAGTGTAGCTTATTAATCTTCAATCCATCCTCTTTCCTCTGTAATAGGAAACTACATGGCCGTAAAGAGAGATAACTTTTTAATGGTTGATCCTGATAGTTAAGTATAAACCATATTTTTAAATTAATGTTTTATATGTGGAAAAAAATCATATAGCAAACAACAGGATGATTGTCCCCTAACTACTTATAATTACAAGATTAAAACAAGGAATGTTGAAAGTTATTATCTAGTTATGTCACAATCTTTTATTGACTACATCCAAATGGCCAATATTTCTTCTAACTTTGTCACCTATTTGAACCTTGAAAACTGGGTCCACTTTTATTCTGCTGCCTTTATTTTTGATAACATGCATCCCATAAATTCCATAGTAAACTATTAGTGTTTAGGATAATTCTAGAGAGAACTGAATGTATCCCCTAAAACTTTGATAATCCCTTTAAGAAAAAAAAACCCTAACAGTTATGAATTAAATTAGTCTAAAAATATAGCTGGAAGGCAAATCAAACAATTTACCTGATCTTTTGTTTCAATATACATTAATTAAACACTCTTCCCAACCTACACAGCATTCCAGGGTCATAGAAATTCAGGTCTAACAGCTCAGCCTCGTCATTGTCATTCGTGTCGAGCTACTGCCCCCTGCAGGCCAGGCTGAAAGTGCAGGCCGGATCTGGCCCGGCCTTCAGGACATTTAGGGGAGTCCTACTTCGTAGTCTCTCCCAGAATCTAGGCAGAGTCGACGTTTACATTTTAAGTTTGTTTTCCTCATCGTTTAGACTAGCTATTTACATACGGTCAGTCAATTCAAGGGAAAAAATGACCTCTAAACATAGATGATTTTGGTTTTTCTTCTGGAAACCTGGCTAGGAGCAAACCATCCGCTTTGTTGCAACACACAAAAACAGCTTCATGCACCTAATATGGTTTTCTCCATCTCACCTTATCCTTTACCCGCAAGATCCATCAGAGTTCGGAGACAAATGTAACAAAGTTAGAATTATAGATTCCCAATGGAAAAGACACATAGTTCTGAGCAATTGGATGTCAGTGCACTCTTGGTAGACCCATTAAAGTGCATTCCAATCAAATCCTGATTCTCCCCACTACTGATATGATGGGGACATTTCCACTGTTTTTCTTGATTATAAAGTGAAACGTTATTTCAACCTTTATGTTCCTGCTGTACCATTATCCTTTCCCACAATCAACTTTTCCAAGTAAGGCACCTTGCCAAGATGAAATAAATGTATAATTGACAGAATATAAATTAAATTACAGCAACTTTTCCACAGTATTAGAAAGTGGAGCAGGTTTGTAGGAATGATTTCAGCAGGTTTATGGGAAGATTCTTTCATATTTTGGAAGTCAATGATGTGACTGTTCACACTGAGTTGTAAAGAAATCTTAAATGGCATTTCCCTATTATTTAAATACGCATCTCATTGAGCAATGGGATACCATTATGCAAAGTATCCTTCATTCCAACGCCAAATTAGCAATCAATAGAATTTTTACTCAGTCAAATGTTGGAAGTTTTATTTCAACATTGTATGGAAGTAGCTAGAAACATGAACTGCATTTTGCCATCTTAAAGCTATTCTGAAATGCTCACAAAATAATTTACATAAAGGTTTGTGGCAAGACTCTGGGCTTTCTTGGAGGATTTTTTCCCCCCAAACCCTGATGGCTTTTCTGCAGAATGGACACATGGGACAGGAACTGGGAGTAACTGTGTCCTATTTTAAACAATAAGAAATCCAAAAATAAATAAATAAGCAAATAAATGAATGAATAAATAAAAACTTCAATGCTTATCCCTGTTTCATTATATTTTCAAAGCTGGTTGGGTTACATTTCATGAGGACACTCTGTCAATTAAGACCTCGACCTCTACAGGTCATGAACACCCTTGCTCCAAGCCAATAGGGGCTTTGGACTAGGCGGTTGGACTATAATTGCACAAACACATTGTAACCAGAAGAGTGGCCGGTGGCCTGCCGCTGACATGGCTAGCTGTTTCTGAGTGGGGGTTTTTCAAGAAAAGCAAATCCATCTCCCCTTCAACATCGCACCTCACATGCATGACATAATTACACGTGGTTGTATGTACAGGAGCACGTTGCTCTCGAGCCAGAAACATCCAAGGCTCCATTCAAATGGTCGCCAATCGCCTATCGACTGAGACAGAGATGCTTTCAATTAGCGTCCAGGAGGGAGATGGCCTCTGGCCTGACCGTCTGAATCAAGGGGAACATTTGCTAACGCTGTTCCCACACACGAGGTCTCTGACTCAACCGTTTTGACTTGGATTGGTGTGTGTGCGTGTGTGTACGTGTACGCGTGTGTGCACGTGTGCATGTGTGTTCGTGTGTGTGCGCGCACCATGTGTGCGTGTGCAAGTGTGCGTGCAAGTGTGTGTACGTGCGGGCGCGCGCATGTGTGGGCGCGTGTGCTCCTGTGTTCGCGTGTGCCCGCCAGTTCACCCTGCAGCAGTCGTGTTTCCGGAGGTGTTTAGGTGCAAATGGGAAGGGAGGGGTGGTGGCAGGATGGAAGTGGAGCGTGGCCCTTGGGTCAAGGCTGTCTGGGACACAAGTCTCCGCACACCGGAGGCCGCGCGGCCACTGCACACTAGGGCGGCTCAGCACTGAGTCTTCCTGGGCAGATCGGTGCCCTACTGGTCCAAGTCGGCGAGCTGGAGGCAGCCGGACCCCCGTGCCCGCGCAGCTTTGGGAGAAGCCCCGAGGCCACCGGGCCTCTCTCCTGAGGGCCGGCCTCCAGCATGGCGAGAACAGCGCGTCACCCTGCTCGGGCACCGTCCGGGTGGGCCGCGTGGGCTCCAGTTTCCCGGACCCCCTTCGGGGAGCAGGGGCGAGGACCCAGCCTCCGCCCGGGTGGCCAGTTCCAAGAAGGCGCCAGGGCGGAGGCGCGGAGGCCCCGGGCAGCAATGGACGCGCCAAGCCTCTTCTGGGGACGTCGTGCCTCCTCCCCTTCCGCGCCCCCCGCCCCAGCCCGCCCGGCCGCGGCCTCGGCTGGCCTCCCGTCGCCCTCGCCTGGGAGGCTGCCTTACGGGGCCACGCGCAAGCCGGGCTGCAGGCCGGAGCCAACGGCGCCGCGGGCCTCGGAGCCCGGCCTCGACAGCGCCGCCTCGGCCAGGACTGTGGCGGCGAGGACTGCCCCGCAGACCTCCCGCCCCGGCCTCCTGCCCCGCCGGGTCCTGGCCGCGCCTGAGCGGAGCAGCGCGCGGGGGCCCCCTGCTGGCGGGACGCGGCGGGGCGGCCTCGGCTCCGCCCCACCCGGCACCTGCGCCCCGCGTAGGGCGCGCGCACAACTCACCCGAAGGCGCCCCCCAAAACACACACGCACAGGCACACACGCAGCGCCAGAACTCACGCTAACTGCGTCCGCAGCTCAAGGTAAGTGAAATGCAGTCTCTCCGCCCCGCCCTTTGCGGACCCTCGGGTGAGGCCTGGCCCCGCCAAAGGGCCCAGAAGGGGAGGGCGGTGGCTGTGGAAAACGTATGCTGCAAGCATCAAGACCTTGTACGCACACGCGTACACACACACATATGCATATACACACAGGCACATGCACGTACACGCAGAGACACAAGCGCGCACACGCACACACACGTACAGGCACGCACAGACACACATGCGCGCATACACGCATATGTATGCACACACACGCATGCACACACACACACCTGCAGACACACGCACGCGTACATACAGACACGCACACACACGTGCACACACACGCACAGATACGCGGACACACACGCCTCAACCAGCTGCCTAGGCCATCCAGAGAGGACCACCGACGGCACATTTCTGAAGGCAGGCCTGCCATCCACGACTGGAGGGGATGTGCGCCCGCATTTCGGTCATGGCAACTGCTCATCCTGTGGTCTGGGGGAGAAGAAGAGGAGGAAAGAGCTCCCCCCACCCGTGAACCCTCCTCCCAAACCCGGCGCGATCCCCGCCTTCAGGCTCAGGCCCCAGCGTGGGCAGCAGTTCCCCTTCCCAGGCAACAGGAGAGAGGACCCGTCCCTTTCCGGGAGGACGTGTGTGCCCGCCCCCCCCCTCCCCCGCCCCCGGGATCTGGGAAGGGTTATTTTGTTTATGTGTACAATTCATGTCTTGATTTTGTATGGCGTTTTGAAATTAGTTTAACCTTGAAATAGGCTATATATGCTTTTGAGTGGCAGGTTTTTGTGTTCTTGGGAAAAGGTTGCTCGAAATCACAATGTTTCTTTCTACTCAGGCGACCTTGAGTTAGAGACGGCACAGTATCCTACGACTGTGACTCTCAGCGAAGTAGCTCGCCGCCGCTGGATGTGTACTGCCTTTGGAGAAGAACCGTTCATTTCCCACCGTAAGTTTGGGCAAACAATGAGTTTAGGTAGGGCCAGTAAGGCTTCAGTGCCATCTGCTTCTGCTTTCCTCACACACTGTTCCGGGGAAAGAAACCAAAGGCTTTTTGACTGTCCCTGAAATTAGTTTGGGTAGGCAAGGTCTAGGAGAGAGCCTGTTAGACGGCATCTGTTTTTTTGTTGGGTATTTTCAGGGGATGACAGAGTCATTGACCTGCTCTCAAGGAAGAGAAGGAAGCTGGTGGGAGAGGTATCTGGCCTCCTCTTATCAGCTCATCAACCCAGGAGATCCAAATGGGTCACAGAGAGGGACAACTCCTCCCCAGGGTAAAAGAACAATCATGACTGTGGGAACAGGTGTTGGTTGTGCCTTTACTCATGCAAGTGCTGGACTGCAGTCTTAACTCCCTCTTCTTCTTTAATTCCCCCGGCAGCCCTTTCGTTTAGGTAGTATTATGGCTTCCCATTTTACAAATAAGGAAAGTAAAGCTTAGAAAAGTTTATTTACTTGGTCAAGGTTGCAGCAGTTGGTAAGCAGAAGAGCAAGGCACTGAACATAGTTGATAGAAGACACCTTGAAAAATCCATTTTCTTGTATTGTGTTAATGTTGTATTGAAACTAATGTTTTTGGTCTAAGTCTTGTTCTTCCATAGAAAAAGGACATTTCTTTTCTGGAAAGAAAGAATTTGGTCAAAGGGAAATATTTGCTTTGTAAAATGCTTGTTATGGACTCCCTATCCCTATTTCACAGATGAGAAAACCGGGGACATGAAATGACTAAGCCACCATAGTGAAGTGCAGAGACCAGGCCTTAAGACCAGATGCTGGTCTTGAGCTGGCTCCTCCATCCATTTCACATAACCATGCTGCTGAAAACACAGAAAGATCCTTGGTAAAATGCGAAATGTTAGATCATTAACATCCCAGAGCCCATATTTCTCAGTGAGAAAGCTTTTTTCACCTTAATTGTGAATACCTTTCTACACTGAAAGGATGCAAATGTAGAAATAAGGCTCTTCTCAGTGGTGAGTTAAATGACAGAAAAATGGCAAAAGACTAAAATAACTAACTACATGAGCTTTGCTTGAAAAGCAGTGAAGGCAGTTACGAAGACACCAGAAAAGTCTGTCTCAGTATGGTTTTAGTCTCCTTCACCCCCAAGACCCAGCCCATCTTACTCCAGGAAAGTCACTCCACATTGCATGCATTTCTGCTGGCTTTTATTCACGAAGGAATTTGACACTAACAAGATTTTGCTGCTTTTCATCCCCATTTATCTACTTCTTCTTTGCAGCTGTGAATGATTACAGTAAAAGTGTCAAAACAAACCTCTGGAGTGAACACTTTAACAGAAAAAATATATGCAATTTTCATTGGCCAAAGAGTTTTGACTGGCACCCATATCTTCAGGCACACTTTTGATGCACTGAAGTCTACTGTGAAAATTGCTCTACCTGTCATTGTGGACTTAACTGTGGTCCACAGTGTGCTTTGCAAGGTGATCTTGTGATTCCTTCGCTTTCAGTGGAGCTCAACATGTCTGAGGGAACCAGATGATCTTCCTTGAGTTACTAGCTGGTCTGCAATCGAGTCTTGGCCCTCTGGGTCATTTGTGTGCAGACGATCTGGCCATAAGACCTCCTATCATGTGGGGGATCTGTGATTTTTCCAAAGGTTTAATTTAGTTGAATGTGATGGTTATGGTCAAGTTGGGAGTTTCTCCCTCCCACCTTTCATTAAAACCCTTAGTATCAATATCGGGTTGGAACTATTATGTTATGTAATGAAGCTTGCTTGTCTGTGTGAATTTATACCACAAATGCTTTCACAGATTTTTAGACCTGTTGGGCTTTTCTAAAGTATGTAGCCTCACCCTTTTATTTTGCTGATGTATACATGATTATGCTGAGAGGTAATGCGGGGTTCTCAAGGTCACTCCTCTCATCAGGGGGAGAATGAGAACTGCAGCCAGACTTTCTGTTTTCAAGCTCTAAGACCAGGGCATTCTCACAGCACCACGTCCCTTCTTATTTCATTACTCATTCAACAACTAGTTATTGCCATGAACTTGGCAACTGTCCTAGGCATTAAGAATTCAGTAGAGGGAAAAATAAAACTATCCCGAAAAAGGCTTTCATTTGATGAAACTTATATTCCAGTGAGAGCAGAACAGAATCAAATGCTAGTCTTAGCAATGGCTATACAGATATTTTATAAAGACATTTTTTTTCTTTAAAAAATACCTCTAATATGTTATAGTATTCAAGGCAGAAAAAAATGTTGATATTCTTCCATATTTCCTGTTAAAGATATATGAGGAATGCTAGACTGGGTGGGTGGCTCACATCTGTAATCCCAGCAAGTTGGGTGGCCACGGTTGGAGGATTCCTTGAACCCAGAAGTTCGAGACTAGCCTAGGCAATATAGGGAGACTTCATCTCTACAAACAAAAAAAAAATTAGCTAGGTGTCAGGCGCACGCCTGTAGTCCCAGCTACTCGAGACGCTGAAGCTGCAGTGAGTCTGGTTCAAGTGCCACTACATACCAGCCTGGTGACAGAGTGAGATCCTGACTCAAAAAAAAAAAAAAATTGGTAGATGGGCATAGCAAACCTTAACCAGGTAAATAGAACCCTCTCAGATGATCCATTCAAGGATCGTGGATGCTCTTTCCCAGAGTTTCTGTGAATTGGGGATTAAATGCCTATGAGAAAACAGACCTGTGCAAGAGCTAGGATAAAGAAACAATAAAGAGATCAAAGAGGAAATTATGCAACAACATTTTTTTTTAAAAAATGACACATCTTCAAATGTATATTAGATTGTCCTAGCAGAGGAACCAAAGGCCAAGAGAGCATTAGCTTGAGAGTTGACGGCAGGAGCTTCAGGGTCTATTATAATTGGTTTTTGTGATTAACTCAACTTTCCTCTTTTAGAATATGATATACAATCGTCTCCCTCCCCCTCGATGGAATAATTGGGGAGGGACAATTAGAAAAATTCAATTTCTTAAAATCCTGGCTTTCATTACTGTAAGACTCATCAAAAACAATATTTTTCAGAAAATGGAACTGGTCCTTACAAACAAAACATACACTGGACACTGAAATGTTTAAGGTACAGTAACTTCCTAAAATCCCCCTTCCCCCTCTTCCCCCCAAGAATTTTAGCCTATCAGCGTTTGAGCAGTAAGGACCAATGGTCAGTTGTCTTATGTCCACATTTACCACTGGAGAAGAGGAGTTCCCTCCAGGGTTTTACTGTATTTGATTTGGTCATCAAGTGAAGCTCCTTCTTGGCATGCCTATGAAGGGAACTTTTAGTCAACTTGGGGGTGGTGGAGAGGAGGGGTTTTGTCTGAGATTACAAGGGGAAGGAGCATATCTATCCATTGATGAGTCTCTTGTATGCTTTCCTGTCATTTTAATTTGTATTTTGTTCTGAGTTCTAATAAAGTAGTAAGATATCATATGTAATAATAGTTAATAATATAGTATAAAATAATAGATAATAATATGATAGTTTGGCAATTTCACATTTTAGATTTTTAGATGGTAGTCACGTAGCTTATCACATTTAGGGCAGGATTGGCCAAAGGAGACTATTTGATGACTGTTTCGTGGTGGAGATCCCTCACACCCATTTCACTGTGTCCTGGCCTGTGGAGGAAATCTTGTGGATTTCTCTTTCCACGCTGTTGGATGTCATGTGGTCACATCAACCAAAGAAATGATTAGGTTAGATCGTCAGGAAAGTCTCTGGTCTATTTCCTGCCTCCAAGCATAACGTAAACCGAACTACAACTATGTGAAGTGTTGAATTGCAGGGAAATGGTGGAATTGTTATCTCTACTACCTGTATTCCTGAGGTTAGAAGTTATAAGTCAGGAAGTCTGGGTCTCCTTTGACTTTTTCTGCTCTAGACCAGCAGAAGAAGCAATTGGGTGCTCTCCCTCCATGATCATTGAAAAAAGTAGCAACTCTTAAATAAAGGGAAACATGAGATCTGAGATCTTTTTGATCTGCCTAAGATTGGAGTGGGCTTACGGAATAATCATGTTGGTGCTCCCCAGAGATGCATGTGATTGTGTTTATCTTTCTGGAGGGGTCAGAAGGTCTTTGTGACCCACACTGCATTTGAAGCCAACAATCCCCAGAAAGAAAGACAGATATACAGAAAGGGAGAAAAAAAATCTCATTTGAGGTGAGAGTTGAGGGACAAGTTAAGCTTTTGGCTGTCAGACTTATTAGCTGTGCACCAGGTATATAATATGGTTTTTGTATCTTTAAATCCATACTTAACTAGGCATTGGACTCTAGGAATAATCTGTTTATAGAAAATAAAGCCATTTCTATTTGAAAACAAATGGAAAAAAATAATTATTTCTCCCCAAATGTGCACCCTTTTAATTGATCGAATGCATCCAAGAAATTCTGCTGGCAATTTGAACACTCTGTAGGTGTTTTTGCTGCTCTACATTTGTCTGCAAAAGGAATTGTAAATGGTATTTACCTTTTAATTAAACAAAGCATCTTGCAAATTAAACACATGCTCTCGCACATCAAAATTTGGTTAACATCCTTTTCATTGTTCATCCTGCTGACACTGACAGCATTGTGAGTCCACATAGAGTGTAGCTCACAAGGCCCCCGCCCCCAACTTGTGTTCCTGTAGCAGGTGATATCCCCTGCTGGATGGAGCACCCCCGGAACTCCCTTCTATCCCCAGCAGCTTCCCCCATCTTGTATGTTTAACACCGTGCAACACATGCAACTGCCTCGGCACGTCCAGAGCCTGGAAAGCTTTGGACACTGATCTGACACGTGTCTTATAATCTTACCCTGGAAATTTGACAGTGAGTGACAGAACACCTTAGAGGACTATAAGAGGCTGATAAAGGTAGAAACGCCACACGTGGCTGCGGAGTCTGGTTTCTAATAGCTACACACTTTTTTACATGCACACCAGTAATTTGACATTTATAATTCACCGTGGAGCTGAGTTTCTGTCATTTTCCTACTGTCAAGTCCTCCACATTTTGAAATAAATGTCCCTTCTAATTATTATATGAATTTGAACTCCAACATCCAATTTTTTCTTCTGTCCCTTGTAGTGGAGCACTACATGTGGTTGAAGTCTGATTTGCGAGACCATTTAGGAAGTGTGATCACTTCAGACACATTTCCACAAACTATACGTAAAAACCCCTTTTGGGATGGCACTCCACCTCATGAAAGTACGATTTCAAACCCAACCATCAGACCTGGTTCTAAGAAAATAAGGTTATTAGTGGCAGAATGAAACTGAGATAATTGGGATATAGTCTTAATGGAACAAAAGTCAGAGAGAGGTTTTTCAATAAGGAAAAATTGTCATTAACGACTGTCACTCAGTTGCACCAGTGCTCATTAATCTCTTTTATTTCTGTTTACTTATGGTTTATATAATTGAAATAAAGTCATTTGCTTAGAACATTGCCAACGGAGAAGTAGCTTCGTGCTTTGAAAAGAGGCAACTCAGAATAGCAGTTAAATGAAATCAGGGTGAAGGAATTCTTGCTTCAGCATCACGGTGCCCCTTTTTACAAGTGAGGGATTATTTTCACTGATAGTGTTTAGTTCTAAGGTTCAGGCAACTGGCTTGTTGGAGAGAGGCGACTCATGTAAGAAATTGCTTTGAGGCACGGAAGTCACCGTTATCATGTGGGCAGAGGAGAGGAAGGGCAGACCTCTGGGGTCATCAGAAAAAGCTTCAGTTCCAATAGACAACAGATCCCCATTGGAACCAAGCTTTGACAAAGACGGAAGTGGAGAAAATTATACTTTTTTTGCAAATACCGACATTTTACCTTTTGAATAGGTATTTAACAAATTCTTGGTGGAATGATGGTTGTTTGTTGATGAAAATAAACCTTCACACATAAAAATAGAATGTGCTTTCTTGATTTCATGAGGAATGCATTCTGACCAAACGCATTTCTCTAGATTTAGATAAGACCAAAGATGAGGAACTTTGGCTAGTCACTAGGTTTTAAGAGATTATTTGCTTTTATACCAGCATAACTTCTGTCGCCTTGTTTAAACATTTCACAATTTAACTGGATACAATTTTCCAACTATAGAGAAAATCTATGCCAGCCAACAAGTTTCAGAAATATTGATTGGAGCTTTCACTCATGCGTAAAATGTGCCTGAACTATAGACGTAAGATTTTCCTTCTGAAAAAAAAAAATTAAGTTTGATATTGATCCTTGTGCCACTTGGTTTTCGCTAAGCTTATGCAACGTAAAGCATTGATTTAATTCGTCATACAATCATCTAGTATGTAATAATTTTTATAAGTGATATATGAGACTTCCTTCTTTTAGAGTTATTTTAATAATACATTTAATAATGGGATCCTAAGATTTTTTTTAGGTCCGTTTCCAAAAAGATAATTGAGAATACTTCAAAAGCAGTGCTTTTGTGAATACTGACAAAATGGCCAGTGTTTCTTTAGTTCTTGCTGAGCTCCAGTGACTGTGTTAAATGTGGAACACACCATATCCTGCTGCATCTCACAGCAGCCCCACATGAAGTCACTCTGAGAGGATGAGGCTTATGGAAACCACACACCTTGTTCAAGGTCGCTCATCAAGTCCAGACTGCAGCCTGGTTCCCAGTCAGGCTCTGATCTGAGAGGCAAGGCCCTGGCACACAGTATAGCGTGGCTCCTTCCAGATTCTCATGTGCTGAACACATCATGTGCTAGGCACGGTGCCCTACAGGCTAGGGTTTGTCTAGCTCCAAATCCAAGTCATGGATCTAAGGCGAAGATTTCAACCAAGAAGGCACTTCCTGGCGTAGGCCAAGGGTGGGAGTGTAAGGGCGTCCAGGTAAGCCCATCCTTAGGCAGAACTGCAGAGTGGACCAGTGTATGAACAGTGCCTTCTCCTGTCGACTCCCAGTAGGAGTCTACTCCCCACTCCTGCCAGAAGTAGAACTTGATGAAGGATGCCTAAAAAGCTGAATAGAAGGCGAGGTCCAGGGAGTTAGTTTCATGTGTGCATTCATTCATTCCTTCATTGTGAAGTACGAAAGAAATGTGAGGTCCAGAGATTGTCCTGTAAACCGTGTAGGTCAAGGATGAGAGACAGGGAGCCCTCCACATGGGGCCAGCAAATGTGGTTTTCCCCCAGTACATTATATTTTGAAAGTATTTGGATGCGTCCTGCTGAAGTGCAGATTCCGCAGGACACTGTGCTCCCTGTCATGCTTAGCACTTTCTCTTGCTTCTTTCACATCTTCCCCATTTGGTTCTAAAGCCATCTTGAGTTTATGACTGTTGGAGATGGTCTATCGTAGGAAGCTTTTGAGAAGGTTGATTCCGAATAAGTTAGATTCTCTTCCAAGGTCAATGCAATATTTTTCTTTTCAACACTTAGGGGGCTTGGTGCACAGTAAGCACAATCCATAGTTATTGCATGAATGAACGAATGCGACAAAATCAAGACTAGAACTGGTGTCCCTGATACTGATCCAATGTGTGTTGCATCTTGTCACTTCATCTTCAAGAGGAGTGGGCCAGCACCTCTACTTCTCTGTGTAGGAAATTTGGCTCTGTCTTGCAGTACATGATTTTTCTTTTTCTGTCTAAATAAAATGAGGCCTAAGCTAAAAGCAATTCAGCCAAAGGAGATTCACTCAAAGGTTGGTTTCAAATGGAAATCATGTAAACACAGCAACCAAATGTACAATACTTTCCAGAAGACCTAGACAATCATATTTGCTTCCAATCAAGTCATGATTATTGATGTAGTATGCACTCCTCCTCCCTGTGAGTGAAAGGGACAGATACACTTCCAGCAAAGCCGAGATCTTTGCCAGGCACATTGAGAATGGTTCTGGAGTTTGGGGGAAGCTTTGTGCTGAGCTGATTTTACATCCAAACATTCAGAAAAGAAAAGCAAATCACTGAGCCATTTATCTTTCTCTATGATCCATCTCTGCTATCCCCATACCTGGCTGTTTAGCAAACAACTGACTCCTTTATTCAGCATTCATTTGTATATTTAGTGGATATGACTTTGGGCTGATTCTCTGATTGCTGTTACAGCATGTCAACTACACATCTTCTCTAGGGAACCTTGGGGTGTTCATTAGGATGACTGTGTCAAGTAAGACACAAGTTAGGGCTTTTGATCAGGGACGACTTTTAAGGTAGAAGCCACATTGCCACAGTGTGGGAGAGGCACTTGTAGGGCATATCAAGTGTCCACAGTCAAGGCAGGGGGTGATGTGTGTGCTGAACAGAAACCAGGTCCTCACATGCCACTCACCATGTGTGTGATCATCACGCCACTGCATCAGTGCCTTCATCTCTGCATTTTCTAAGGACCAATTTCAAGATCCTGAGTTACTCGGTTAGGGGTTTCCATGGTGGGTGACATTGTTTGCTCATGGATGTCTGCTGTGTATGCTGTGTCTTGCATTCCCCTCAAGAGTTCTCATAGGTCTCTGCACAAGAGCTCTTGCCTCATATTCTTTTTTTGTTCTCTCTGACTGTAAGACTTGCCCCCACAATACTGGGAAAGCCCTTTCTCGCTTCAGTCATGGCCCACGCATCACCTTATCTGTGAAATGACTTCTGCCCTTGTTTTGGATCATCCTGGGGGAAGGCTGAGCTAAGCGCTCTCCTCTCCATGATGTGCAGTGTGCCTCCCCTGCTGTCATGGAGGCACATATCAAACGCCTCCTGTTTTCCAGGTGTATGGACATGCCTGTATTACCTACATTATCAATGTTAGGGGTATGCTTTTGTTACCTACATCATATATGTCCTCTAAAAACATGAGCTGTGTGAAGAAGGGATCATCCACTTTTTAATCATTGCTTTTCATGGTAGGGTTTATATAATAAATGTTTGATCAGTCAATCAGTCAACTAACTGTACTGTACTGCTCTTATAACAAAATACATGCATAAAACAGAAACTGAGGGGAAGCAGTGATATATTTTGAGATATAGCCTAGCCCTACCATCTTTTTTTTTTTTCGGAGTGTGACTATAAAGCAATATATTTTCCCTTTTCTTTTTCTCCTACTTTTTTTGTTCTTTTACTTACTTTCAAGTTTCTTTTTAAAAACAAACTATGAAATTTACACAGCAAATATCATTTCACCTTTCACGATAACCATATTTATTCTGTTCATGTTGACAGTACTAAAACCTCTTTTTTTAAGATTGTCTTCTCTGAAATTGTTTCAAAAGCCAATCTCACTACTTTGTTGTGGCATTTACTTTTTGGTATCATTTTGGGTCATTAAAAAAATTCAAGCTACAGTCAAAATTTGAAAATTTCCAGCAATGGAAAACAATTCCAAATGCCAAAGAAGGATTGTTGGTTAGAAAAATGGTATGCAGTTGTTACAAAGAGTATTATGCAACCAATACAAAAATGAAATTATAGGAAATTAGGAAATGATTTACAAGAAAATTTTTCATTATCATTTTACTTTTCTGTTGCTAGTGATGATTTTTCTGTTTTTACTTTAAAAATTAAGCCTACAAAGAACTTGAAAAAGCAATTCAATGCACACTCAGATCCTATAACAGTGAATAATATAACAGTGAATAATATAACTAAAACATAACATAATGTTATACTTTATGAACATGTTATTTATCTGCTTGTGTGTTTCGCTTTCACTTTAGATTAATAGATACAAGTAGGTGTGTGTGTTTGTGCGTGTAGTTTACCTAGACCCAGAGGATTCTCTTCACTTTTACAACCTAATGTCTTAAAAATGCTAGTTTTATTAGAATTTGGGTAAGTTTTCCCATGTACACAATGGCTCCTTTTAATATGAAAGTCCTGTCTTTTTTAGTTCCAGAATTTTTTTCTTTTATTGCAATTTTATGTATTAATTCTATTTCGTTGCTTTGTTTTTATTTTTCAGGGGATCAAATTTTTTCTGTGTTAGATATCCTATTTTTATTTCCTATATCAAGCACATTTTCTGATGTTTTTCTCTTTATTTTCATTGGCATAATTCTCTGCTTGTATTTCTTCAATATTCCTTATAATCTTTTTGGTTTTTGTTGAATTCATTCTCCCTTCAACATCTTGTAAGTTAGTTTTTATTTTTAAGATGTAATTTATCTTAAAAATACCATTTATCTCTGGTTTGTTAATTTTCATTTTATATTTTTATAGTTGGTTGTCTATTTCTGTTTCACAGTTCATAAACTTATTATTTTATTTTATTTTTTGAGTCTCAGTCTCACTCTGTCATTCAAGCAGGAGTGCAGTGACATGCTCACAGCCACTGCAGCCTCGACCTGCTGGACTCAGGTGATCCTTCCGCCTCAATCTTCCAAGTAGCTGGAACTACAGGCACATGCCACCATGCCAGGCTAATTTTTTGATTTATTGTAGAGACGCGGTCTCGCCATGTTGCCCAGGCTGTTCTCAAACCTGTGGGCTCAGGCAGTCCTCTCGCCTTTACCTCCCAAAGTGCTTGGATTACAGGCTTGAGCCACTGTTCCTGGCTAACTTATGATTTAAGTTTTTTTTTTTTTTTTTTGAGTTGGAGTCTCATTCTGTTGCCCAGACTGGAGTGCAGTGGCCGCTCCCGACCACCGTAGCCTCGACCTGCTGGGCTCCGGCGATCCTTCTGCCTCCGCCTTCCAAGTAGCTGGAACTACAGGCGCACGCTACCTCGCCCGGCTAATTTTTTTTATTTATTGCAGAGATGAGGTCTCTCCAAGTTGCCCAGGCGGGTCCCAAACCCGCGGGTTCAGGCAATCCACTCACCTCAGCCTCCCAAGGCGCGGGATTACAGGTTGAGCCACAGAGCCCGGCTAAGTTTTTAAAAAATCTATAAACTCTTGTTTAAGCTACGTTAACTGTTTCCTTTGGCCTTCTTGTAGTTTTATTAAGGAGAATGTATGCTGAACTACTTTGATTTATATTTTCTGTTTTTCTTATCAATCAGTTTTGCTTGAATGTCGTTTGACATTATCTTTCAGAAAATGTTTAAAGTTTGATTTTCTCAGACTGGAAGTAAATTGTACGTACATAAAGGAGATGTGTTTGGGTGGCTTATTAGGTGTCTTGATGCAAGAGTATTTCTTTGGTGGGCACATGGGTTTTCTTTAACCGATTGCCTGCCTTTTCCTCTTGGCGGGGGTCGTGAGGATGCGTCCTTTGGTGTTACACTCTTGCTGGTGCAGCTCCTGACTGCCATCTCTCTCCTCCTTCTCTCTATCACCCCAAGCTTCCAAGAGCACATGTTGACATTGGCCTTTTCCTTCCAGGAGTGGTGCTTTTCCAAGAGAGCCCCTTCTGACTTATGCACCTTATCTCTTTCCCGGTGGTTTCCCAGTCAGTGGTGCTGTGAGGGACCCACCCTCAGACTTGCTTTTCTGTTTCTGTGAGGTTGGACATCCATCTTGGGGGGTTTTCCCTTCTCCCTCTTCATGTGTGGAATCTATGCTTGCTGTGGGCTTTTGTGCTGGTGCTGTTAGATTTGGGCCTTTATTTGCAAACTTACGCAGAGTTTGAAACTTGTAGTGCTCCTTCTATCTGGTCACTCTGTAGGTCGGATTATTTGTGTTTTTATTTTCACTCTTTGTTGCTCGATCTTGTTCTTGGACAAAGTGTGAAGAAACTGTTATTTACATGACTGCCTTATAGTATAGGACCCTAGAACGCTTCTCATTACCTATTTGTTCTTTGTTCTATTTTGTTTGGAGTGTATCAGTGGTTGTTATTGGAATTTTTCTTGAGGGGGAGATGAAGAGATAATACTGGATACATAGAGCAAGACTTGTCACACATTTTCTTGACTCACACGTGTGATATGTTTTTAAATTGTAAAAGAAAGCAGCAGAATAAAATGAATCTTACAACTTTTTTTGTTAAAAATATGTATAGTTGCATAGAAAGTTGTCTGGAAACCTGAGCACATTAATTTATTCACTCTGGTTATAACTAGATGGCGGGATTATATGTGATTTTTTACATATTTTGCATAATAATAATTAGATTGCTTAATCACAAAAACATAGAAAAAGGCATTTCTACTTTAGAATGCAAAAAAAAGTTGTCACAGTTCAATTAAATCCAACAAAGGTTTTATGTTTCCACCATAACAAAAAATATATACTAGTGCCCGCATTATATTCTAAATGAATTTAGAATATGTTAATTAAGTAAATTATAATTATAATGGAATGAATTATTCATGTGTACATACACATTGGTATATGCTTTCAGTAATATTTGTGTAAAAAAGGTAGACACATCACATGGAGGAAGAGGGCCAAAGCAGTGGTGGCAGGCTTTAATTTAGAAGCCTACCTATGATTATGCTGGGAATGTCAGTACATTTTGGATTCTATCTAAGCAAAACAAATGTCTATGGAGTAATAATACATTTTATTACAAAAGCTCTCTGAACACGTAATATATAAATATGTGGTTTGAAAAGTTTCTGGGTTTTTTTGTCATTATAAAAAATATCTTTAAAATTATGTAGTGTGTTCAACTGATTCGGCTCCACTGGGGCCAGTGTCAGCTCCCGTCTTCAAAGTTAACGGTTTGTACTATTGTTTTTTGTTAAAAACCATAAATCCATTCAGCCGCATGCTTTGGGAGTGTAATTGATGTGGCCACTATATATATACTCTGTGACAGCATTTTCAGAGAAGTTACAATTTCAGCGATTCCATACAATCACAATAGAGACAAGAGAACGGAAAATGGTTAAATAATAATTTCAGAAACAATTGGAACATTAAATTTGAAATGAAAATACTTAGCGAGAATAAGCCTTTTGTATATAATCAAATGAGTATTAATGGCTGATGAGTTACGATTTAGACTCAGTTGTTTTAAGAAATTCTTAATTCAAGAGTCCAGATTTGACAACATACAAACACACACAATTTTAGCTATTTTAAGAACAAAATACAAGAGAATATAGATAGATCACAGAATTTTTGGAGAGCTGAACATTTAGCATCTAGTCTCGGATTTCAAAAATGATTCCAAACTATGGCAGGACCAAGAGGACTGTCTACTACTGTCAGAAAACTGCAAAATTAAGGGGGCTTAATTTATTTTTTATTTTATTTACTTATTTTATTTTTTATAAGGAGACTTAATTTAATTGCTTGTTCCAGCACCTTGGCATCATGAGCAACCTGGACAGGTGCCTTCTCCCGCCCTCTCCTGGTATCCCTGCATGACTCCTTTCCAAATCAGAGGGGAAGTCAGCTACAAGGAGGGTATGGGATAAGTTGTTTTTGGTTTTTGAACCTCCAAAGCTGGAAAGGTTGGAATGGGGGGTAGGAAATCCTATCCAACTCTTATAATGTCAAACTAATTTAGGATTATTATATAGACAGTTTTATGTATTCCATTTTTCACTTTAAATAGTATCACACTCATTTTTCACATTATTACATATGTTATGAAATCATATATTTGAATGGAATTATTTAATTTGTTGAAATTTTTCATTGTTTTGATTTGATATCCAGTTATATAAGTTATTACATCTGTGTAGTACCTAGCAACACATGAAGCACTCAGTATATATTTGTTGAATAAATGAATGTCATCTGAGGACTCAGGCTGACAAGAACTATATCATCTTAAACACATGGTGGGTCATGGTGCCCAACATCATGTCTACTCATGGGAAAAAGGGAAACAGCTAGAGGGGTGTTTGGGGGAGTTTTTCAGTCTAAGCTTGGAGGCAACATAACATATGCAGAATCATGGCTTCTGCCCACATTCTGCTGGAGATAAAAATCCAGAAGTCACATCTCAAGATGAATGAGAAGGAATAGGAGGATACAGAACGTCACTGGGCCTAGCTACTATTCTGCGGCCAGTGTGGAGATTTTGGAGAATAATCTTCACTACAGCATGGGAAGGAATACAGGCTTATCTTGCTACTTGTCTATAAGGTTCTTTGCAATTGGATTTTTCACTGGTTAATATTTTTTTGGACCTGTTAATTATTTATAATATATACTCTTCTTTTAAAATCGAACCTTAACAACACATTTTCTCTAGAAGAAAAAAATACATGTGAATGGGGACATGATGCATGTGAGATCTTTCCCTTAGAGCAGTTGACTCTGTGGTTTTACTAAACAAAATTCTTTCAACCATCGCATGTGCTTTCCAACCATTGCACAGCCCAGTTGAGACAAGACTGGTTCTGTGAACACCAAGGCTTTCTTCATTCTCTTTGGTAGATGAGACTGGAGTAGAGATTTACTTTCTGAATTGCTGCAGGGAGTCTCCTGAAACACAGCTGATGGGTTTCTGGTCCCGTTGTGTCACTTCCCTCGCCTCCTGGCCCAGAGTGCACCACCAGCTGCTGGACGCACACCTCACCAGCCACTGCTTTTCCAGGCCTTCACCAGGTGCGGGCAGTGCTCCTCGGCTGCTGTTTTTATAGCTTGCATCTTCTATCATTAGGAGGCTCGTAAGTTCTATTTAGTCCACTGCTAACTACATTATTGTTCAGCAAATGACTTCTATTTCTAGGCCTCTGAAATATACACACAGAATAAGACAAGGTAGGTCAGCTTGACAAATGTTGACTTTGACTAGAGAGAATTTATGTCTGTTGCCTTGGCTGAGATAAATTAGACCTAATCACACCATCATCATTAATTTTCTTCCTAAATTTCTAAATGATAACAAATACGTTAAAATGTGTACCTACTCTAGTGCAAGCAGCTCCGTCTTGGGGCTATTAAATTGCCAGAGGGATAGACTCTTCACGTTGTTTATTTTTATGAATAAAGAGCAGAACTTACAGAGATAAAGACGTGGAGATTTTGGAGGCAAAAACAGGCAAAATGAGACTCACCTTAGCAGATTATCACCTGATTTGGATAACTGAGATTTCTTTGATTTAGCGACTAGATGGGCTGGCCAGATCACCTAATGGATGGATTTGTAACCAATCCACTATAGGTTATAGCCACTAGGATGACTAGGGAAGTATTTATGTTCAAGTCTTTTTTTAGTTGGATCTAAGCAAAGTTAGTTTCTTTCCCCTAAAGACAATAAGGCAGATCTTCTTGTTTCCACTAGCAGCAGCTTCAGGAAGACCTTAATTTCAGATGATCTAAGAAACAAGTGAAAAGATATTCGTGACAATCTCATTGTGTGCCTACCTGGAACCAAGCACCATGCTAAATGTTTCTTCTTTCAACAAATATTTCTCCAGGGTCTGTCTGCCAGGTGCAGAGGACACCATGGTGAGGACAGAGGTGCATGTGCCTGGAGTTCACCTTCCAGCAGCCATGACAGGCACTACATATGCTAACTAAGTAAATGACATCGTGTGTTTCAGTGTGGCACATACTACAAAGCAAACAGAGCCAACGGATGGGGAGCAGGCGTGCCTGGCATGGCTACCCTTTTCATGTGGTCAGAGCGTACTGGACCATAGGTGGAGGAGGACAGTGGCAGGTTCACAGGTATGCTCCATCTTCCCTGGGTTCCCCTTTGCCTTGGCCCAGTGCTTGTCATTCCAGGGTTGCTTTGACTGTTTCCCTTCTAGTTTGACTCTGAACCCCTTCCTCTTCTCAGGATGAGCAGGGCCTTTACTTCTGTATCCTTTTGGCTCAGATGGAAGACTTTCTTCTCAGAATCCCCAGAATCCTGGCTCAGAGCACACAGCTACAAGGCCAAATTTGTCTGAACATCTTAGTTTCTCTGTAGCTCTCTCTTTACTTCCCCAAGTCTACTGGGTTTTAAAAGGAAGAATAAGGGTTACATAAACTACCTTCATTGAAAAATATTATGTTTCATAGAGTATGATGACTGCTTTATATATTCATCCATGTAAAAATCCTAAGAAGTAGATATTCTTATTCCCATATGTGGTTGAGGAAAATGCTCAGTAAGAGACTGATTTAGGGCTTAAACCTAGGACAGCCTTAAAAAATTTTTTTTTTGTTAACTGAAGAGTTGTTTTCACGTAATCTCTTCCTTCAGTGTCATCATCCCAATTCCCAGACAGTCATTTTGCCTCCACTATTTTTTGAGAAAATACAGAAATCAGATATTTGTAGAATCTGTACTATTTGTAACTTTAAATTTCAGGGTTAGATTTGATATCTGCAACAAAATGCCCTTGAGGGTAAAATTGTAATTTTGAAAGAATAGGAAAATTTTCATCAAACTGGCATCTTCAGATTTTACCGTCTCAACAATCTTATAATAATGGTATTATTATCTCCATTTTACAGGGAAGGAAAGTCAGGCTTCACAAGTTACAGATAGTGCCCAGGATGACATGTCTGAAATTGGTGGTGCTTAGATGATGAAATAAGTAATAGTTCAATTAATTTATTTTAGCCAAGTGTTAATGAAACTTAGATTCCTCTAATAGACCATGAAAAATGTTATTGTTTAGATTTTGATAAAAAATAATAATTAATATTAAAGAATAATTTAAAATAAAAATTAAAAGGGAAACCACATTTGGCTTTCATTTTTATTTTAAAAATTTTGGTTTGAAAACTAATATGTTTGTATTGTTTCAAGTGAAATGGAATTTTTAAAAGTTAACAATCTTATTACCACATGTGTTAACATAACCCTAATATTCCATGTTTTTTTCTCTTTATACTTAAATATTATTTTAGGAAACACACACACACACACACACACACACGGACACAGCTATCACACCCATCAAAAAAAGAAACAGTTTTCAATTTAAAGTATACTTAAATATAAAATGTGCCCTTATGTAATGAAGAATGGAATGGCATGTTTTAAAAACACTTATTTTAATTTTTAAAAATGTAAGGTTTGAGCACGAATGTTGCTTTAAGAAAAGTACTCATGTTATTACAAAAATAGAACTTGTGCCTGTGATGTTGCAGTTGCCATGGTTACTACAAATTTGTTACTTAATAGCAGAGCAAATAGATTCATAAACATGCTAATTATATCTGATACATTTTTCAAACTGTTTTATATGAATATGCATATAGTTTGCATAAAAATGAATGTCCCCATCCAATAATTTTGCATGTTTGGAAGGTTTTGCTGTGTTCTCTATAATGTAAAATATGACCATCTCGACACAGGAGAAAAAAAGAAAAGAAAATTTTCAGACAAATGATTTTATGATTCATGGAGAAGGGAACTGTTGTTGTTAATGTAAATAATGTAACAGTTTCTAAATGCTAACCACTTTAATATCCAGTCGGTCTTTGGAAAGGTTAAAGTTTGGGATTTATAATAAAGCTCATTTTATTCTGTTATTCCTTTTAAAAGATGCTAAGAAAAATGCAGGTATGACAGAGGGATGAGGATGGTGCTGCATTTTTGACATGAATCAGCAGGCTGTGAAATTTGCATATGAAGATGAACAAATGATTTTCCAGCTGAAATGTTTTCCTCGCTGCAGTTTAAGCATTTGAGGAAGTTGTGTGCACACTGAACATGGCAAGGACTCCAGGAACCTGCTCGGGCTTTATCTAAAGAGCAAAGCCCCCAACATAAAGAGGAGGGAGGGGCGCCCTGTGCAGACAGACACCAGCACAAAGAGGGAAAAGTCGGCCCAGATCACCTGTCCAGTAAGCCCGTGATATAATTCAAAACAGACGCAGGAAAGAGGCTGTGACCCTTCCTGAGAGAGAGGACTTGTCTGGAAGATTTGTGGCCTCAGTCAGGGCCTCCCAGCGCTCTCTGATGAGAGAATGGGAATCTAGGCTTCTCTGGAGAGTTTCATCAGGAGGGGGCTCTGCCCTAATCTTGTGATTGAGGATGTCTCCACCCTCCACAATGCCTCGCTTTCCCTCTTCCTGACACTCACTTTTCACTCCTGTAAGGAGCCTCTGGGTAAGAATAGGAGCTCGGTGCTCAGAAACCAAGTGGTATTTAGCAACATGTATGAATTAGCAATCAGCCCCTTATTTGTTTACACAACATTTTTCACTTTCAGAGTGAACGCACATAGGAATGGGCTGCTATATTTCAGATGTTTGAGCATGTCAGGGATACTGACTAAGAAACCTGCCTGCAGCTTGCTGTCGCCTAGTGATTGATATCAGCTGTAACAAGATAAAATGTTATGGCATCATAATTCTGTTTGATGCAAGGTAATCTTTGATCTTTTACTATCAACAGAAGATTATAATATATACTTAGTGTGATAAATAATACCCTTTCACCGATGTCAGAGAAAGAGCAAGTTAAATTGTTAACGGTTCCGGTAGCTAGCATTTTATTTGCAATTTCTTTTAAGACTGAACACCTTATAAACAGAAAGACTGCAGTCCTAGAATGTATGATTGTTAAATTATTACAACCTCTGTTTGTTAATCATTCATTATTCTGTCTTCAAAACTGAACCAAAGGGTGCATTTTAAAAATGGCTAAACACATAGCCTTGAGGTAACTCTTCATTGGAGGGCATCTTGGCACTGAGGTGCCGATCAGAGGCATTGATTTGCCAAAAGATTATGTAATAAAAAAATCTTGAATTTAATATTTGATATGTGAAATACTCTAGTATGAAAATGCATCTTCCCTGTTTCCTAAAATACAGTCTAAACTCCTTTCTTACCACATGGCAAGTACATGATAGATGCTAGATCTTAATATTATTATTTTGTCATTATTAATTGATGCTCTTTGCATATGTTGTGATCTTATGATTCACCTCAGACACCACCTTTTTTTGCCTAGAAAAATTCTCATGTTTCGAGATGAAACTCAAATGCCACCACCTCCTGTGTTCCATTCAGTGTTTCTTTCTCTGCCCCTCGTCTTTCTGTTTCCTGGCGCCTTGGCCCTAGAGTCAGGATTGCTGCTTCTCCTGGACCTTGAGATGACTTTGTGTCTCCTCTATGACGCTGTGGACTCTCTGGCCAGGGCCCAGAGCTTTCTCCTCTGTGCCCTCCATGCTGTCTCTTTTCTCTGTGAATGTTTGATGGTTTAGGTACTGAACATTTGCATGAGTTGGTACCATGATAACACAGTGAAGGGGCTGAAAAAGGAAAATTGGAAAAGTGACCAGTTGGCCAAAGCAAATGATTATAAGAAGGAAGACATACAGTTTAGTTCTGGTGCTAATCGTATCCCTCTCAAGCCATACAGCTTTGTAGACATACAGCCAACCAGAACTCTCCTGGCCCCTGCGTTTTCCTGGGTATTGGCAGTTGAGCATTGTAAAAAACACTTCAGTTGAAACCTCTGGTTTGATCTGCAGAATATCACTCTGAATTAGTCAGGTCAAGTGTCATCCTTTCTTTTTTATAGAGTAAGGAACTGCATCTCAGAGAGGTCAATAGCTTGTCCAAGGTCATACAGCTAAGAAGCAGAATGTAAACATTCTGGATATCAGAATCCAGACAGAGGGCACTGTCACGGATGCCACAAGTCTTTCCTGAGGCTAATTGCAACTATGTTGCTTATTCTGGAAATGTTTACATTTGAAATCTTTGATTAACATTTGGGCAGCCATAAAATAAGTGGATTCAATGATGTCTGTGGTAAAAGTGATTATTGGACAGCACAATGTATCACTTTTAAATCTTACTACTTAACACGATAAGGAACATTAGAAATGGAAACTCCGAAAACCTGGTGCACCACTTGTCTGTCCTGAAGATCCCTTTAGGTAGGGTTGATTTTGGTGGCTCAGGGCTTTCAGAAATAATTTTCTTTCACAAAGGGAAACGTTTAAAAGATTCTTTCAGTTCATCTTTAGTACAAGGCCTGTAAGCACAGGCCAGCACTGTCCACCTGATAATATTGCATTTATTCAGCTTGTAAAATAAAAGACGCTTTTATTTTACAAAAATGGGCAGCTTCCCTCAGATATGTTGCAGAATCATTGTTCGAGGAAGATAAGAGGTGTCATCTTTTTTCAGCAGGTGAGAACCTGGACCTTCTAGACAGCGTGAGCAGTATGCTAAAACCATAGCCTCAATTAGTTTGGAGCTACATTGTTGTCAGTGGTAATATCTTAGACACATAAACTTTATAGCTGAGGTGACTTAAAATATTGTCCAGTGAGATTCTCTCCATTTTCACAAGAGGAAACAGTGGCCTAGAAAATTTAAGAGGTTAATCCCATTTCACGTGGTTTGTCTGTTGGTGAACCCAGATTACCTTCTTCCTTTTCAATACTCTTTTCACCAAAAATTCTGACTTCTTGGTGGAGATGTCAGTTATCTCATGTGGATAACAAATCTCCCCGTGTGACAATGGCTTGAAGGAGCTGTGGCCACAGCTGTGGGGCTGTGCTAGGCAAGTAGAGTTGCCACTATTTTTTTTTTTCAGAAAAAAGAAACAAATCTTAGTGGCCTAAAATAATATTTTATTTTCTCTGAATTCTCTTGAACAGTAGAATTCTGCTAATTCTACTATAGCGTGTTATGTGACAGTGATTCTGCTACATAACGATAACTTTGCAAATCTCCAAGAAACAGCCTCTTTATCCATATGTGTCAATACCTCTTTCCAACAACCGACCTGGTCACTAAGCCATCAACGGATGTATGTATAAGACAATGATATGTTGAACTGGATGGTTATTTAGGCTTCGTTTCTGTTTCACCAAGGGTGACCACTTAGCTGTAACTGCATCTGAAACAGGTTTATTAAAACATAACATGCCCCAAATCCCAAGTTTATTAGAGGAAAACCAATTTTAGAGACAAGGACCATGGATTTTCCCACACCAGCTGCAGCATTTTACTCCCTTCTGGCAAGACAGTAATTTAGGATGAAAGGAATTTTTAAAAATGTCTTTTCTCCTGGTGTGGTGGCTCACGTCTATAATCCCAGCACTTTGGGAGCTGAGGTGAGAGGCTTGCCTGAGCCCAGGAGTTTGAGACCAGCCTGAGCAACATAACGAGACCTCCTCTCTACCAAAAATTTAAAAATTAGCTGAATGTGTTGCTGCATGCTTGTAATCCTAGCTACATTGGAGGCTGAGGTGGGAGGGTTGCTTGAGGCCAGGAGTTTGAGGCTGCAGAGATCTATGATTGTGACACAGCACTCTAGCCTGGGTAACAGAGCCTGACCGTGTGTGTATGTGTATGTGTGTGTGTGTGTGTGTGTGTGTGTGTGTGTAGTCTCTTTTAGCCCAGATTCCATTGCTTTCAGAAATGAGAGTGAAGATGTAACCAGCACTGAATGAAGCCAGATATTTGTGCCACAGTTGGGGACTCACTTGCATCTGGTTTATCCATAGTACCTGCAGAAGTATCTTCAGGAGAAGAAAGAGCTGAAAGCAAACAAGCACACAGGGAAGTTATGGCAACAATAAGAAACTATCAGGAGCTACAATGTGGCCAGCTTTGTGAGAAGAAGAAAGGGCCGGTGGATGGTCTGAGGGTGGCGCTGGACTGCTAAAATGCCAATGTTCTCCCCTAGCTGCCAGTTTCGATCATCGCTCCAACAAGTGAAATTCAAATCACATCCCAGCAGAGGCAGAAGATGCAGAGCATGAATGAATCAAAAGAGAAGGGAGCTCGTCTTGGCATAAGCTGTGCCATCTCGGGACCCAACAATTGCAATTTCTGATAATTAATACATATCAAGCTTTTAGTGTTAATTTCCTGATTAGAAGAACTTTAGGGAGAATTAATACAAAATGCCACTGTTTCTTTTTTCAGAAAAAAATAAATAAACCTTAGTAGCTTAAAATAATTATTTCCTTTTACTTAATTCTCTTGAATAGTAGAATTTCCCCTGATTCTGTTCTAGCGGAGACCACCTGGGTGACTTTTCTTGGGTGTCACTTGAGGTCACTTTGGGAATGGAGTCCTGTGAAGGGTTCATGGACTAAACTGTCCAAGACAGCCTCACTCACCTCCCCCCAGCAGAGGGGGAGGCTGGCTTGGGCTTCTCTACATGTGGTAAATCATTTGGTTTCCACGGGGCACACAGTGGATGCTTCGAGTCCTGAGACTTAGATGCGGATTGTGCGTACTGTAATGCCCATCACGCCCAGTTGATCAAGGTGAGTTGTAAGACAGACCCAAACACAGGCAGGGAGAAAGACTGCAGCTCTCTATGGAAGGAACGGCCATGTCACAGTGCCGAGAGGTGTGCACACAGAGAGGAAGGGCATCCATATCCTCCCTTTTGCAGCCTATATTAGTGGTTATGCCAAAAGTTCTTACCTTTCTTTTGCCTCCATGTTTACACAGACGAGGGGCAGGGCATCTCATTTCTGTTTTACTGCAGGTAGCTCACTTGTGTTGTTGTATACCATAAAGACAATTCTGACTCGAAAGAATGGCAATATTGATGTTTAAAATTTTTCCCCTTTACTACAAGTCGATGCAATAAGTTGACAATTTTATAAATGTATATATTTCTTATTTCTCTCAGAAAGAGGTTGAGGGCAAAAAATCGGTTCTCCAGTGAGTGTCTGTGTTTTGGTTTCTGCTAAATGATGATCTGTAATCGATCTGTGTGCCAACTAGAACTGCCTCAGACTGTTTTCAGCTATTTTGTTCTCAACTCAATATGCAGCATTATTCACAAATAGCGTTACCACCCTTTCCTAGATAATCAATCATAAACTAAAGAGAAAAAGACTGTGTTTAATGGAATATTGAAAAAGAGGAAGTGACTGCATAACTTGGGAGGGGGAGCCAATTCCGTAACTGCAGCCTTGTGGCAGGCCCCACCTTCTCGGCATCTGCTGCTGTTTAACCTCGTACTGTTAGGGGGGCCAAGGCAGTCAGAGCACAGCACAGGTGGTGGGGGACAAACATTCCAGTCAATGTGTCTAGGTACTGAATGGACAGTGTGTTATCTAACATCACAGCTACTCTATTAAATGGTACACGTATACCCATTTTACATATGAGAAAACTGAGGTTTGGAAGGTTAGCAACTTATCCAAATTCAAACAGACAGAAGATAACAGATGTGGGATATGAGTCAGATAGGCTTGAATCCACATCTGTATTATTTTCTCCTGTTATACAGTCTTTTGATTTGAGGATATTAGCATCATTATCCCTAATTTTTCTGTAGCATTCATAAAGGGTCATAAATAAACAGGTTCAATAAGCTAGGATTCCTTTTTTTTTTTTTTTTGAGTTGGAGTCTCACTCTGTCGCCCAGACTGGAGTGCAGTGGACGCTCCCGGCCACCGCAGCCTCAACCTGCTGGACTCTGGCGATCCTTCCGCCTCAGCCTTCCAAGTAGCTGGAACTACAGGCGCGCGCTACCACGCCCGGCTAATTTTTTTGTTTATTGTAGAGATGAGGTCTTGCTTGCCCAGGCGGGTCTCGAACCCGCAGGCTCAGGCAATCCACTCACCTCAGCCTCCCAAAGGTGCGGGATTACAGGCTGAGCCACCGAGCCCGGCTTGCTGGGATTCTTAAATAAATGCAAAGAAGAGAGGCCACATTGCAACTGATAATT
>CAUYQG010056663.1:0-27874 GCA_963574415.1 Tarsius wallacei | reverse complement strand
ATTAACTTCCCAGTTATAAGTGTCACAGAGAATGAATGCCTATTGAATTATTTGTGGCACATTGAAGTTTTGTTGTTTGAGAAAATAAACATTTTTTTCTGTGACAATGAAAATTTTGGTGAAAAAAGGAAAGAGAGAAAGTGAGTCCCATTTATGATACCAACTAAGAAGGTAGTTGCATATGGGGGAGGGGGACCCTCACGCCTTTTATTGGTTTTCTAGCAGAAGCCAGATAGCAGGGTTTTATGAACCCAGGAAAATGGGCTCTTGATGCTTGTGAGAGGTTAAACCTTGGAGCCAACTTCATAGGCTCAGTTCAGCCTCAAAATGAGCCCTGCACGTCCTGGCGCTTGACAGCTTCTGTTTCTGTTTCTTTTTTCCTTTTTTTCTTTTTTGAGTTGAAGTCTCACTCTGTCATCCAGACTGGAGTGCAGTGGCATGTTTATGGCCGGCTGGGCTGAGGCCATCCTTCCACCTCAGCCTTCCAAGTAGCTGGAACCACAGGCATGCGCCACCAAGCCCAGCTAATTTCTTGATTTATTTTAGAGATAAGGTCTCGCCAACTTGCCCAGGCAGGTCTGAAACCCCTAGACTCAGGCAATCCTCTCTCCTTTGCCTCCCAAAGTGTTGGGATTACAGGTGTGAGCTACCACGCCCAGCCTAGCTTCTGTTTCAGAGGATGTTTTGAAAACCTACTTTGTGGAGAACAAGTTGAGACTGCCGTTTCTCGCAAAGAAGGCGAGAGTTTGCTCTTTGGGGATTAGATCATTGAAGTTTTGTTTTGTTCTTTTTTGAGTTGGAGTTTCACTCCGTCACCCAGACTGGAGCGCAGTGGCCACTCCCGGCCACCACAGCCTCAAACTGCTGGGCTCCGGCAATCCTTCCACCTCAGCCTTCCAAGTAGCTGGAACTACAGGAGCGCACTACCACGCCCTGCTAATTTTTGATTTATTGTAGAGATGAGGTCTCGCCAAGTTGCCCAGGCGGGTCTTGAACCCGCGGGCTCAGGCAGTCGACTCACCTCAGCCTCCCAAGGCGTGGGATTACAGGCTGAGCCACTGAGCCCGGCTTGAAGTTTTGTTGACCTGTACCAGTGTGCTGTGGTTTCTGTATTCAGATGAGTGATCTCCAGGGTCCGTCCTGGTGCTAACACCCTCTCCTCTGATTTGCTCCCTATGACCCTACCCTGGGCTGCTCCCTCCCTGTGGCATATCATAACACCTGGGACATATCATTCAGTGCCCTCTCCATTTTATAATGATCTCTTAGTGTGTTTCTTAAGAGATTGCTCTTGAAGGCAGGGCCTTGCTCTAGTCCTTGATTCCACAGCACCTTGTAGTGGGTGTATAACAGTTGAAGGATGGGTAACTGGATGAGGAATGCATGAATGAATTGTTTACAATTCAGTGAGCTGTGTCCTGGGGTAGTGGAGAGTAAGGAGGGAGTTCCTTGAGCCTTTCCATGGTCTGCACTGTTGTCATCAGTGCTGCATATCCTTTGGTTTGGTTTGGTTTCGTTTTGAGTCCAGGTCTCACTCTGTCTCCCAAGCTGGAGTGCAGCGGCATGATCACAACTCACTGCAGCCTCTACCTCCCGGGCTCAGGCGATCCTTCTGCCTCAGCCTCCCAAGTAGCTGAGACTACAGGCGTGTGCCACCATGCCTGGCTAATTTTTGGATTTTTTTGTAGAGACGAGAGCTCTCTAGGTTGCCCAGGCTGGTCTTGAACTCCTGGGCTCAAGCGATCCTCCTGCCTAGGCCTCCCAAAGTGCAGGAATTACAGGCATGAGCTACCATGCCCAGCCAGTACTATGTATCCTTATCCATGCCTCAGTGTCTTGGTAAGGCTTGCAAAGCCTGTTTTGCTGTCTCTTTCCCCCTTTTGATAAAGTGATATTATTTCTCCTTGTGATCTTTAATGATCTACCCATTATTCAGAGAGGGACATCATCTCTTCTGTGGTGCTGCTTTGACTGGTGCTGCTTTGACTAGCATCTCTTTTTTCCAAGACCTCTGCCACCCTCTAAAACCCTAGCATCTAACAGAGCCATAGGCTGCGCATCACCAAAGCCATGGCATAAATTGTCCATTGAGACCTCGGAGATAGGCTTTTTCAAGAAGCCTGATAATGGTTGGATCTACATGGCATCCAAAGTGAATATTCATGTGACTTTATGCATAGCTCTGGTGCAGATTCACTTTGGAAATCTTTCCTGAACAACCTGGTAATTAGAACTGTGGTGGCTAATTAGGTATAGGTGAGGTAGATGCACTAATAATATATTTTCAAAAGACTCCAAGCGAGCTGTTGAAAAATTAAACTACCTCTGCCGAGGCTGACGGAAGCGCCCTGGCTGGCGTATTGTCTTCCCTCTTGGATGTTGAAAGTACTCATGGCTTCTCCTGCTGAAAACAGGATCAGCCTCTTAAAGAGGGTGTCTCACAGCAGAGGGACTTGGAGATTATGGAGGTGAAAGTCCCAGAGCCCTAAACAAACAGCACTGTGATGTGATCAGTCAGGAGGTTGCCTTCTGCCCTGTCTGGATGTGGAAGAGGGCATGAGGTGCAGATGTGCCAACAGTTGACCAGAGGCAAAGTGACTGACCCAGGAAAGGGCTGCCAGGCAGCCTGTGGGAGGGGCCAGAGCATCTGTGAAAGTGGTGGTCTGGCCCTGCTCTGGGGAGGGTTTGCCCAGTCTGCTGCTCTCTATCCTGGTACCCACTCCCGAGGGCCATACGCAGATACCCACAGGACCCATTTGAAAGGGAAGGGGACGGCTCTAAAATTAGATCATCTGGTCCCTGGTCATGTTCCCCTACCCTCTGGCTCTGGCCTGGGCAAGTCCTGCAACCTCTTGGTCTCCAAAGCTCCAGTAAAAGGAAAGCGAACCAGATCCGTAGTTTGCACATTGTGTTCTAGCAGCTTTCTTGAGATGTAATTCACATACAACTCGTTTGAAGTGTGCTAGTCAATAGTTTTTAGTATACTCACAAAGTTGAGCAATCATCACCACTATCTAATTTTAGAACATTTTCATCACCCTCAAAAAGAAACCCCAGTGGTCATTAGCGGTCACTCCTCATTCAGCCCTCACAGCCCCTGACAACCACTCAACTACTTTCTGTCTCTGGATTTGCCTATTCTGGACATTTCTTATAAATAGAATCATATACTATGTGGTCTGTGAGTGGCTTTTTTGGTCTAGCGTAATGTCTTCAAGGTTCATGTTGTAGCATGGATCAGTAATGCCATTCCTTCTTATGGCCGAATAATAATTGCATTTTATTCATCCATTCATCAGTTGGTTTTTGCATTTTGGCTATTATGAATGATGTCACTGTGAACATTCATGTGTGAGTTTTTATGTGGACATATATTTACATTTTTCTTGAATTATATCTAGGAGTGGATTTGTTGGTCATATGTAGTAACTGTGTTTAACATTTTGAGGTATAATTTATGTTATATATATTTGTGTATATATACAGTATACATATGCTATACATGTAAAATATATACATCATTAACATGTATATATATATATACATATTTTAAAGTATTTTAAAAACAGCAGTAAAATGTAAACTCAGTAGTTTTCTACAGCAAAGCCTAACACACAGGTGACTTATGCATCAGTTAACTAATTAACTACAGTAATTAACTCATGCTACCTAAGTTGATTTTGTGCAATTAAGCGTCACCTGCCACATCTGTTAAATTGAATTAGGCCTGAGATGTTTAAAAATGTTTGCCATAAGCACAATGTTAATGGTAATCATATCCTTACTGTGCAGCCAAGACCAAAAGAAATAAATCAGATGCTGAGAGTGACCTCAGACTAGAAGTGTCACCCATAACTTCTGGTTTCAGATTTGTTTGTACATCAAAATAGCTTCACTGCCCTTACTGATGTTAAGTCAGTATTACGTACTCAAATTTATAAAATTTATCATTGTTCTATTGGGTTTTATGTTTGGGGATTTGGTGTAGGATTTAGTTTTGGGGGCTTTAAAAAGCATTTTGCTGCTCAGAAGGAGTTTGAGCATCACTGTTCTAGGTGATTCCTAAGGTCCCAGCTTTGACTTTTGACCTCATCCCTCGTTTGGCCTGAGCTTTAGCTGGTTTGCTGAAGGTCTCAGAGGAGAAATGTTAAAATGGCTCCCTGGAGCTCTTGAGATGTATCCTTGTCCCTCCTGGCCCAGCTGTAGCTGTAGAGTTTTTCATGCTGTGCTTAAGGTTTTATTGAGCACCTATTGCATACCAGGTCACGTGCTAGTCATTGAAAGGCTTTCAAAGATGCAAGCACATCGTTATTTGTCCTCAAAGTGCTTGCAGTTAGACTGGAGACAAATAAATGTAAAATAATAAGAATAAAGTTAACCAGTCTATATGTACTTACGAATATTTCCAAATGTGGTAAAGATACCAAATGTTTTAAGAATTCAGAAAATGTCAGGGACAGCTTCACAGAGCAGGTGGTACCGCACTGTGTCTTAGGAGGAAGGTAGGATCTGAGTGAGTAAAGCAGATTCTGAATTTTTTTCTGAACTAAGCCCCTTATGGTAAGGCCAGTGGCTCAGCTGTACCCAGTTCCCCTTCAGCTTTCTATAAAGAGAATAAACATGGTGGCCAAAGGGAAACCAGCGTTTTTTGAAAGCCTTCTGGAAAGGAATCTGAGATCATTCAGATGGACAAGTAAGAGGCATCAATTTTTGTTTCCACAAACTGCTATTGAGCCTGGGCCACGGTTAATCTGAAAAACTAGAAAACAAAGATTGATGAAACCCTGTCTATCCCGAATTTGCTATAATTAATTGCATGCTGTTTCTGAGCTGTCAAAATCCATTTCTGCAGAAGGCCCCTCAGAACAGAGAAAGGTCAAGCTGGAAACCAAGAGAGACACTCAGGGGAGCATTTATGCTGGTGTCCTTACTAGGAAGGCAACCTCCTAAAGGTTCAGTTAAATACCGTTAAATACCGACTTGGCTGGAACAGCTCCGCCCCAGTCCCTGCTGGTTCTAATTAGATGAGCTCCATTACCACCTCAGTTCTCCTGGCTGGGGAGGAAGGAGAGGAGTGCACCTCCAGCAGGATTTCCCCCATCCTTGTCCATAGAGCAGGACACACAGGGCCCCCATTTTGCATTGTAAAGAAAAATAAATGTATCTGGCCCATAAAGTCTTCAGCATGTAAAGGCATTCTTCCAAAGCACCAGTAAGTCTTCCCAGTGCCTGAGAAAGAAAGGCAAGGTCACCCGTGCTCAGGCCATTGTCAGGCTTGGGGTGTTTAAGAGAAGGCACCCTTGAGTAGAGAAAAGGGTGCAGGATAAGACAGACTCCCTGAGAAGGCTGGAAATTAGTGGAGGCCAGGCTTAGCCTCTATCTAAGGAGGTAACTCCAGTCTACTGCGTCCACACCCTCGCTCTCCCATGTAAGCCCTGCAGGGGTGCTTCCACCTCCTGTGTGGAGACTGAAAGGCCGTATGTGTGCTCATGCGTGTGTGCACACACATGCACATGTTTGCTCCATCATGCTGCAATACCAGCCCCGCCCATCTGTGTGTGCAACCAGCCTGCTTGCTGGCCTTGGGGGTCTCTATCTGGGCCTCCTGGAGCCGACGCCGGCCATCTGATTATCTGGGTCCTCCTGGAGCCGACGCTGGCCGTCTGATTGGGAACCTGGCTCCTGCCGGGCCTCTTTCCTGGAGTGGGACTCTGCATCAGGGAATTCCTCCTGTGCCTCGCGTGGTTCTGTCCCACTCTGGGAAAGACTCATGTGAGAAGCCTGTCCTGGCATGCCATGTCTGCATGCAACAGGCCCCACCCATGGAGGGCCTTCTTGCCTCCTTATAGTTTATGGTCTTGGCTCCATACCACACGCTCCACACGGGGTCTGGTCTGGCCTCAAACACTGGGTCTAGGGGCTGCGTTCTCAGCCACCCTCCCTGCCTGGCCCAGACAAGCTTTTTTTTTTGAGTCGGAATCTCGCTGTTGCCCAGGCTGGAGTGCAGTGGCACATTTCCGGCCACTGCAGCCTCGACCTGCTGGGCTCAGGTGATCCTTCTGCCTCAGCCTTCCAAGTAGCTGGAACCACAGGCGCACGCCACCCTGCCTGGCTAATTTTTTGATTTATTGTAGAGACGAGGTCTTGCCAAGTTGCCCAGGCTGGTCTCAAACCCCTGGACACAGGAAATCCTCTCGCCTTAGCCTCCCAGAGTGCTGGGATTATGGGCGAGCTTTTTTGCAGAGAACACCTGGATTTGATTTCTTGAATTCTAATGCCCACTCAGAACATACATGAGTTGGCCCCAGGTTCCTTAGTAGATCCACAGGGCTCTTTGTTTTGAGTGCTCTTTCCTTCCCAGTATCCCCTTCCCACCCTCACTCTGTCCTGGCTGGGTCCCCACTTGTCACCCTTCCCCTCGTGGGTGTCAAGTGTGTTCTGTAGCAAGATCAAGGCTGTTTGTCTCATCAGCCATACAAAACCTTCATGGATCCAGATTTTTTTCCCATCCAGTATATAGTGGCTGCTTCTCCTGTCTTCCGCTCTTCTGCACAGTGCTCAGCATGCCCCCTTCCGCTGCATCACACGGCCCCTCCCTCCAGGATGAGGCGGAGTGTGAATTAGACTGTAGCACTGAGGCCAACCAAGCACAGTGGCTCACACCTGAAATCCCAGCACCTTGGGAGGCAGAGGCGGGAGGATCCCTTGAGGCCAGGAGTTCGAGACTAGTCTGGACAACATAACAAGACCTCATCTCTACACAAAGTTTTAGAAAATCAGGCATGGTGGTGCACGCCTGTAGTCCCAGCTACTTGGGAGGCTGAGGTGGGAGGATTGCCTGAGCCCAAGAGATTGAGGCTGCAGTGATCTGTGATAGTGCCACTGTACTCCAGCTGGGGTGACAGAGTGAGACTCCGACTTAAAAAAAAAATAAGGAGAGTGCAGCCACAGTCAGTGGCCCTGGCCTGGCTCCTTGATGTCCTGAAACCTTGAGGATATCTCAGGGGACTGGACAGGTGCCTTCAGGGTGTCCAGGTATGCTTCGTCTGCTGCTGTTTCCTTACTGTCAAGCTAGTCCCTTTGTTAGAGAAGTTTGAACTTGTTCCCAGGGGGAATCACTGGGGACCTTCAAGTTGGGGACTGGCAGGATGGAAAGGGTGTTTTGTAAGATAAGCAGGGCAGCGGTGGGTAGGTTGGACCAAGGATCTTTGGGCGTGAATTCCTGGCTGGCTATTAAACCCTGGCAACAGGTCTGTCTGCCCTAAACAGCCCTGAACACCGAGATAACCTCACACCTTGGTTTTCCAGGATTTGGCAAGTGTGATGAGAACCCTTGAAACAAAAGTAAACTTGGGTAAGCCAAGTGCCTTTTGTAGTCTCTATAAACATTTAGAGAGTCGCTTTCTTGACCTGCCTATAAAAATGTGGAAACGGATCTTATTTGGACAAGCTGATTGGCAATCCTTGGTGTATTGATTTTAATTTAATTTTTTTGCCTGATTCATCTGCTGGAGACTTTAAAAGGTAACCAGATTCAAAGCCAGTTTCTTAGCATTTTGTCTAATTAAACAAAAAGTGGACCATTCCTCCTTTTAAAAAAGATAATCCTGTTTTCCTTCTTTTACAAAGAAGACCCCAGAGACCCCTCCCTGCCCCTGGGATTTGAATTGCTTTGGTCTGAATTCTGGGTGTGAATTTGGCTCCAGGCATGTTAGTTGAGCTGAGGGAAGTAGCTTTCCTTGAGTCGTTGAGTGAAGCAAGCCAGCTGTGTGCCCTTTACTCAAAGGCCCGGCGGGCATTGAGCTGACTGGTCTAGACCGGATGTTCTGCAGGTCACCCCTGCCTGGTGTCCTGGCCCTGCCAGTATGCCACTGTCGGCAGATTACATGGCTCTCCTCTGGGATTTCCTCCACAGACTAACAAGCAGCCGTTGCCAGGTGAGCACGGAAGGGCCACACTGCCTTTCGCCAGCACATTTGCTGCTAGATAAAGCTTTAGCTCCGTGGACAACAAAACCAAGCTTGACTCTAATGAATGTGTCCGCAGGCTAAAGCTAAGGCCGTTTTGCTTGAAGACTCCAGTATCTTCTATGAAGAGACTGCAGCTGACTCTTCTCTCTTCATCTGTGAACACATAGGTATCAGTGCAAAACAGTTTGCTTTTTAAGTGAGCCCAATCTGATGGGGCTTCTGCTAACGGAGCATCTGGAATCTTGGCTTTACAGTTTGCCAACTCATGAACAATGTTATCATCACTTATTTGCTGACTATTGAAAATAAGCTAATGGGGCCATGGCACTCAGCAGCTTAAAACTCTGTTAGAGAAGTAAAGGCAAGAACAGCGGATGGGCCAGGCGCAGTGGTGCGTGCCTGTAATCCCAGCACTACTGGAGGCTGAGGCGAGAGGACTGCTTGAGCCTAGGAATTTGAGACCAACCTGGGCAACATAGCAAGACCCTGTCTCTACAAAATATGTGTGTGTGTGTGTGTGTGTGTGTGTGTGTGTGTGTGTGTGTGTATGTATGTATAAATTAGCCGGGCATGGTGGCTCACGCCTGTAGTCCCAGCTACTTGGGAGGATGAGGCAAAAGGATCACCTTACCCTAGAAAGTCAAAGCTGCAGTGACCCATGAGTGTACCACTGCACTCCAGCCTGAGCAACAGAGTGAGACACTGATTTAAATAATAATAATAATAATAAATAGATAAAATAAAAAATAACAGTGGAGGGATAGTGCAAATAATGATGATGATAAATAAAATAAATAACAGTGAAAATAAATAACAGTGGTTGTTAGCAGGTACATTTTGCTTTAAGAGAGTCTAGTGTTTGGAAGCCAGTGTTTTCACAAAAGATGTGTAAATGACAGTGTAATTCTTGGGGGTTTTTTCCCCCTGAGTCCCTGAGTCCGAGTTTCACTGGGCTAGAGTCCAGAGGCATGCTCACGGCCCGCAACCTCAACCTGCTGGGCTCAGGCGATCCTTCCCTTCTTAGACTTCCAAGTAGCTGGAACTCCAGGCGTGTGTCACCACACCTGGCTAATTTTTCACTTACTGTAGCGACAAGGTCTAATCAAGTTGCCCAGGCTGGTCTCAAGCCACTGGGCTCGAGCCCCTGGTCTCAGGCCGTCCTCTCGCCTCCACCTCCCAAAGTGCTGGGATTACAATGAGCCACCATGCCCGGTGAATTGGGTTTGTATGCAGTCTTCACTTTAAGGCTCTTTTACATAGTAGGCTTCCGTGGTAAATCAGTTACAAATTACAGATTTCTGCCCTACTTTTCAGGATCACCTTTTCTGCTTGAACTTGGTTTCCAGAGCTAAGAATAAGTCTGTGATGGGCAGATAGAGAAAAGAACCAGGGGATAGAGGCTTCTACCCAGAAAGCATGAGATCTTGCAACATTTTACAGAGAGATTTTCTTGCTGCCCAAGAGGCCAGCTCTGCTTTCCAGGCTCATGCGCCCCAAGCCTTTTCTTGCTGGGTTCTGATTGGTTGGGTACCTTGGGTCTTTGAGACTTTTTAAGTCAGCAGAGGAGACTAAGAGATGTAGGCTCCCGAGTCTGTAAGGGCCAAGTGGGACTTCTTGCGGTCCAGTCTCGACTCCTTCCCCATAACTGTGTTGTCCCAAAGCATGGGGAAGCTTTCTGAGGGTGATTTCTGGGTTCTGTTGACCCTACTGGGAGCTCATCTATTAGAGAGGCCCACTCATACTTGTGTATGGAATAGCAGTGAGTGAAGGCCAGGTGCTCTCTGGGAAGAGTCCAGGAAAACCCACCCACCTGGTGAGGGAGTCATTAGTGTGTTCTGCTAGCCATGATGGAACACCTGTTGTTGGCTATGCATGGTCCCTTCCCAGGGACACACAGGAAGGAGCAGCGTGGACCTTCCCTGAACAGGTCATTATCTAGGGTGGTTCCATTCTGTTTGGGAGGGGGAGGTTGGTCATTGGGAGAAGGCATAAGTACCGAAGCAAAAAAACAAAAAAATTATATGCTTGTAGGTGTCTTGTGACTGTAGTAATAAGTTATTTTTATGATTGGGGCTTAGTTTTGGTCATAACAACTGTCTGAACAGATGTGAAGTAAATATGGCTTTATCTCCCCCATCGCCTATGGAACTGAGGTAGACACGACACCCTCACTTCTTCCACCCCCTGTATAGAGGTAACTACCATCCAGTGGCCCAACTTGCAGCCAGGAAGAAGGATGCTCAGAAGGGGAACCCTAGTGTTCAATAGAAATTGCCTTTTTTTGTGAGTGAGATGTGATCAACCTAGGTATTCACCCAGGTCCCTTCCTGCTGTTTTTTCCCTTCCTTCCTTTTTTTTGGTCTCTATTTCTTTCTCTTTGCTGGTACAAGAGATAACAGCTAATACCTGGCTAATACCTGGCTAATTTTTTGATTTATTTGGAGACTAGGTCTCGCCATGTTGCTCAGGCTAGTCTCAAACCCCTGGACTCAAGCAGTCCTCTCACCTCTGTCTCCCAAAGTGCTGGGATTACAGACGTGAGCCACTGTGCCCAGCTTGTGCCTAGTAACTCTTTTAGGAGATTGGCTTTGGCCAACTTGCTCTACTGGGCCCTAAAATGACCTTGTCACAGACTCACTGGTCAACAGGGACAAAAATGCTCAGGGGAGGCCCATGCTGTTCCCTCCTGTGTGTCCCCGGGGGGAGACCATGCTTAGCCAATGACAGGTGCTCAATCGTGGCAGGCTAAACACACTGATGACTAAATCACCAGCCTGGTGGGTTTTTCTGGACTTTTCCCAGAGAATACGAGACCTTCACTCAATGCTTTTCTTTCTTTCTTTCTTTTTTTCTCCAAACCCAGGTGTATGTCTTTTTTTTTTTTCCCCTTAAACCCAAGTCCTCACTGCTTTTCTGTAGCATTGAGCTGTAGACAGTAGTGAGCGCCCCAAGACACTCTGCTTACCAGGCTGAGGAGAAGAGATGGGCCCTCTTCCCAAAGAGCTGATGAAGGTGCTCTGACCACACTTGGCCCTCTGCCCTCCTGGGAACCTCAGAGTTGCTGCAGGCCAGGAGTACGACAGAGCATTAGCAAGGCGGGCCTTTCAGGATGGTCGGGCCTCTGGGCCCGCTTCCCTCATCAGGTGTTTGGGTGGCTGGCCTCTGTTCCTTTCCTGGAAATAGGTCCAGTGACTCTTTTGGGCTTAAAAGACACTTGATTATTTTTTCTTTTTTTAAAATTTATTTTCTTTTTAAAAATAATTAGCCGGGCGTGGTGGCTCAAGCATGTAATCCCAGCACTTTGGGAGGCCGAGGTAAGAGGATTGCCTGAGCCTACAAGTTCAAGACCAGCCTGGGCAACTTGGCGAGACCTCATCTCTACAATAAATCAAAAAAATTAGCTAAGCATGGTGGTGCATGGCTGTATTTCCAGCTACTTGGACGGCTGAGATGGAAGGATCGCCTGAGCCCAGCTGGGGTGGCTGTGAGCGTGCCACTGCACTCCAACCTAGGCGATGGAGTGAGACTCCAACTCAAAAATAAACTATTATTATTATTATTATTTTGTATTTTTCTTTTTTAAGAAATGAGGTCTCGCTTTGTTGCTCAGGCTGGTCTCAAACTTTTAGGCTCAAGTGGTCCTCTCGCCTCAGCTTCCCATAGTGCTGGGATGACAGGTATGAGCCACTGCACCTGGCCTTAAAAGATACTTTAGAAATGCTGGCTTTGGGTCCTGCCTCTTCTACTCCTCTGTCACCCCAGCCACATGTTTTTCTATGTGATTTTCCCTTCATTCTTTTCTTCCTCTAGTGACCATCTTTCCTTAAGCTTTCGGTGTAAGTGGATTATTCTCTCAATACCACTGTGACCAGCCATAGGGTTCAGTGATTTGTACCCACAGACGAACCATTATCCCTTTGACGATGAGTGGAATAATATGGTCCGAGTAGGACTACCCAGATGTGCAGTCGTGTTGTCATGGATTATGACTTCCTTGCTCAGACAGTCAAGCGTTCCAAGGATAGTGTTCTAAATGGGTCTGGTTGCTTTTGGGAGGCCAGCTTATGTGTGAACATTAAGTGTAAACCACATCAGCCTCAAGAGTGTGACCATTGTGGAAGGACCTGACTTGCCACTGCAGAACAGACAGGATCCCTGAGAGTACACTCATTCTGGGGACCCGACACAGACGTTTCCATCTGGTGATGTCAGTCAGTACATAATGCTTTTTGCTTTGGGCCCTGCCAGTCTCTTACTGAATGTCTGCTTGGTCTGTAAGGTAGTATGCTATTTTGGTCCAAAGTTAAGTATTCTTTGTTAGTCACTAAAATATGCAAAGACCTCTGTGTGTCAACTGTACCAATGATAAGGAGTTTGTACAGTAATGGCTTAGTTTATGAAGCAAATTGCAGGGTAAAAAGAAGCTGGTTAAGCTTGGCCACCTGCCCTCAGCCTTCTCGTCCATTGCGGGCTTTCTGGGGATAGAAGGCGAGTGGGGAGACATTACTACATTCCTTGGAAGGATCCAGGAAGGTGATGAGGGGCCGAGATGAGTACCGCTGAGCCGCACCACCAGTTCACAGGACACACCCTTGAGGCAGCAAACATCGTAGGCAGGAAGGACAGGCATAGCGTCATTGTTTGATGGCGCCATTGGATGAGTTCTGTACAACAGCTGATGGTGGTCCTTTCCAAGCTCTGCATCTCCATCTCAGAGAATATACTGGTAGGTTCCATTCACAAACAAATGCATGTGCTGTATTTAAAGGAACAGGCAGGCATTTGGGCTTTGGATTATTTTCCCCTTTAAGGAATCCTGACCTTAAGTGCTTCTGTGTGTGCATGTATTGTGTGTGTGTGTGTGTGTGTGTGTGTGTGTGAGAGAGAGAGACTTATTTTAGACTGTTATAAAAAAGTATCATACACTGGGTGGCTTATAAACAATAGAAATGTATTCATGTGTGTGTGTATGTGTGTGTGTGTATTTTAGTTTAGACTGTTATAACAAAATATCATACACCAGGTAGCTTATAAACAGTAGAAATGTATTTTCTCACACTTCTGGATGCTAGAGGTTTGAGATCTGGGTGCCAGCCTGGTCGGGGTCTAGTGAGGCCTCCCTTCCATGTTGCAGACAGCCAACTTCTTGTATCTTCACTTGGCAGAAAGGGAGCTAGCTAGTGAGCTCTCTGGGGTCCATTTGACAAGGGCACTAGTTCTATCAATGAAGGCTCCACCCTCCTGATGATATCACTTCCGAAAGGCCCCACCCCTAATACCATCACAGTGGGGATTAGGATTTCAACATAATGAATTCTGGGGGTACATTTAGTCCTCAGTAATGTGTCTGTGTATGTGTAAATGAGAATCTACACCTGCTCAACTCCTGAGGAGAGTGATCAAGTGTGCTGACTTTAAAAAAAAACAATACATCCTTATAACTGTATAGCAAGATATACTCTAATTTAGCTGTTTTCCAAATAAGCATGTTTTCCAGTGTGGGTGCAGCTTCTTGAGAGCGGAATTGCAAGGGTGTGTGCTCTTGTGGATGGGCCTGTTTTTTTTAGGGCGAACAACACCCTGGTCTGAACATTGGATGAAACGAGAATCTGTGGCCCCCGGACTGCTGTGGGATCCAGCTGGTGTGCTTTCCACATGGCAGCCCCAAACAGCAAGCACGCAGAGGCTTGAGGCTTGTTCATGGCATTCCTTGGGGTTGGGTCTTTCGGTTCCCACATGACCCTGAGCTCCTGAGGACAGGAGTGAAGCCTGGCCTGGCTTTGTGTTCCCAGCAGGCTGGACTTGCAGTCACTATGTTGAGCAGTTGACTTGAATGCATTGAGATATACCTGCCTGGGCTTTGCTGTCTAGGATCCCACCATAGGCTTCCCGAGACAGTCTTAAAAACACCTGGAGGAGGGCGGCCAGCAGTCCTTCAAGACCTGCCTGATTGCTTCCATCACCCGGGTGTGGACTGAACAAAACATTAAACGCCTGTGTACTGGTCACCTGAAAATGCAGGTTTACACAGGACGACTTAAAAAATTGATGAAGTCCTGGGGTAGCTGGCAAAAATGGCCTTTCTGATTGTCTTATAAAAGTAACACATGACAGAGTTTGTTGAGAGTTTCGGGATCTGAAATCTACACATGCCTGTGGATATAAGTTATCTCTAATGACAGTTTAGGTGTGTGTACTTGAATTAGTATTTTACTTTAGGCTTGAAAACTCAGAACATTATCCAGGATAAACAGAGTTAGTATTTTAATCCCTACCTTCTGGCTTTGGGGAGCCCTGAGGGGCACAAGTTTTGTAGGTGGCCAGCCCACCAGTGTGATTTGTGTTCCCCATTGTATACATGTGCACAGTAGTTATGCTTAAAAGTGAGCACAGGTGTGAAAGGAACAGTGTCTCAGGTAGGCTTGAGTACAAGGCATTTGGGACTATCCTGACACTGGCTGGGACCGGAGGAGGGGCCAGAGCTAGGACAGTCAGTCAGGTCCTGGTCAGCTGGAGTTGGGGTGCAGGTCAGGGTGCAGCCTCGGTGGACAACACTGGAGTGTCAGTAAAACCCAGTAGCTTCTGTTCATTAAGAACTGCCATGAGGCTGGGCACAGTGGCTCATGCCTGTAATCCCAGCACTTTGTATAGTGAGACCTCATCTTTACAAAAAATAAGAAAATTAGCCGATGGGGTGGTGTGTGCCTATAATCCCAGCTACTCAGAAAGCTGAGGAGGAAGAATTGCCTGAGGCCCAGGAAGTCAAGGCTGCAGTGAACCATCGTTGTACCAGCCTGGGCAAAAAAACAAAACCAAAAAAAGCCTGCCATGGGTTCAAGAATTTTACATCTGCCCCTTTCTTTTCCTTTTTTTTCCCCCCTTAACTTTGTTATTTTATTTTTTTGAGTTAGAGTCTCACTCCAGGCTGCAGTACAATTGCACAATCACAGCTCACTGCAACCTTGACTTCCTGGGCTCAGGTGACCGTTCTGCTTCAGTCTCCTGATTAACCGAGACTACAGGCGTGCGCCACCACACGTGGTTAATTAAAAAAAAAATTTGTGGAGATGAGATCTTGCTGTGTTGCCTAGGCTGGTCTCAAACTCTCCTGGGCTCAAACCATCCTCTCACCTCAGCCTTCCAAAGTGCTAGGATTACAGGTGTGAGCCGTTGTGCCTGACCTTGTCCCTCTCTTAGTTTATCTCTGTTTCCTATTTCATAGGTGAGGAAACTGAGGCCTAAGGATTAAAGAGCTTTCTAAGGTGCCAAGGCCTTCAGACCCAGGTTTGAAATCCGAGTGTCTGACCCTCGCATGTAGACGTGCTCCTTTGTGGCAATACCCCACCCTTTGGATGGGGGGCATGGGCTGCCTCTGCTCAGAGCTGAGTGAATGGGTGGGACTAAGTGGGCATCTGTCCCAGTTCCAGTCCCAGCCTGGGTCATAGCACCTGACGAAACTGGGCCACTGCTCACCTGCTGGCCTTATTTTGGAGGGCTGCACCTCCATCAGTGCTTCAGAGCCCCAACTGCAGGCGCTTCCATGGGGGCCTTGGTGAGCTGAGCCCCCAGAGTTACAGGGCTACACGGGAAGTGCCATTTACTCGTGAACTCGCCACCTGTACAATCAGCTCCCCACCCCCCCAGGCCCCCTGTACCCTGCTCTCAGGTAAGACCAGTGTCTCTGGCTGACTGTTGGAAACCTGGCAATATTACAGAAATGGAAAGTCACGGTTAGCAAATGGCTAGGTGAAAGCACACTTTCTCCAGAAGACCCAGTGTGTCACGAAGACAGCGACAGTGTCGTGTGACGGCTGTTTGCAGCACACATGTTGTGGAGTGAGGATCTGGGAGAACTAGACCAGATTGCAGTTAGAGAAGAGAAAAGGAGTATTTTTAAAGGATTTGGATGTCAAAAGATTAAGACAGCCTCATGGAAAATTGAAGAAGCCCTTGCCAGCATGGGGACTCACACCAGCACTTTGGGAGGCCAAGACCGGCCTGGGCAATATAGCAAGACCCTGTCTCTACAAAAAAAAAAAAAAAAAGAAAGAAAAAGAAAAGAATTATATATGTATGAATAATTGATGAAACCCTTGAATAGTTTGCAAAAATGACCTTTCTGGGTGTCAGAGTAGTTGGTCAGAATAAGAACACACAAAATTTAAAAAAACTCAAACAGTTGTTTCGTTCTTTGTTTTTCAAAACAAATTAGAACATGGTCATAATAGCATGTTTGTAACCTAAATTTTATAAGTGTAATGCAAAAATAGACTTATCTTCATATTTTTAGACCTATTATTTTGTAAAAGTAAAGACCCAGTCCAACTTTATTTTTTTAGCCACTACCATCCGCCAAATCATTTATTATTAAATGATGGTGCTTGTTCAAGTGGAGTTAATTTAAAGTTACCAGCGTGCCACACTGCTCCCTGTACCTGACATTCTTAGTTAACTGGGACCTGTTCTTATTTCAGCCTGGCAAAAAGAAACTGGTGGATTGAGGCGGCTTTAGCAGGTGGTTTGGCAGTCTGTAGCAGCCCAGAAGGGTTAATGTTTTACATAATCACATATTCATTCTCATTGGTCTCCGAGAAACTCTCCCAAAGGAATCATTTCTTCCTTGTTTCTAGTTGCTTTTGAAATCATGGCCATCCAGAGACCGTAACTTTTTTATTGCATCCTAATGATTTTGAAGTTTTATTTAATAGGGCTTTAAAATTTAATATTTATCAGTTGCCTGGTTCAGATCACTGGTATTTGAATACTTTGTAGTGTCATCAAATGCTTTAGAAAAACTGCACATGGTGCCCAAGTTATACAGTATACTACAAGAGGCACCTTGTCTTTTTTTTTTTTTTTTTTTTTGTCTTTGGGGGAAATTGCAGCATTAAAAGGGTCAGTCACTTCCTTCATCACCACAAAGAAGCCTTCTGACCAGGGAGGGCTCAGGGGCCTGGCGTGCAGGGTGGGGGCATGGCAGCTTCTTAAAGACGCCTTTTGTCTGGTCTTTTCTTTCTTTTTTTGCCCCAAAAGACAGTTTTAGATTTACAGAAATATCTGATCAGTTTAACAATGCAATCATAAACCCTAGATTGTTTTTCCCCCTCTCTCTGCAGACGGCGCCTCATCTCCCAGAGATCTTCCTTGGAGACCCTGGAAGATATTGAGGAGAACGCCCCTCTCCGGAGGTGAGTTTTTGGTGTTTCCACATCGGAAGCTATAAACAGTTTATAGTATAAATGGCAGCCAAATATTGATCGTGTTTGTTTCTAAGTTCTTCATCTATGGAATTAAATTTAAAGTGACCGTCTGAATCCCAGGGATGATGGACCACCCCCTAGTTTGCAGCCCCACCACTGAGGACTCAGAACTAGAAAGCAATGATGTGTGGCATAGCCCAGTTTATGAGGGAATGTGGGTGCTTTTCCTCCTGTGGTTCCTTCTCACTTTGAAAGCTGCTGCTTCATGGAAGAGCCCAGCATTGTCCCGGCCCTTTCCCCAGGTGTAGTCACACAGTGTTAATGGTCTCGGACTTCATTGTCAGCAGAAGGGGTGACCAGAGCTCCTTAGGAGGTGACCACGATGTCCCTTCCTAGCTTGTTGCTGAGGAACCTGATTAAGATATTTGTAGGCCGGGCTCAGTGGCTTAGCCTGTAATTCCAGCACTTTGGGAGGCTGAGGTGAGTGGATTGCCTGAACCCGCAGGTTCGAGACCCACCTGGGTGACTTGGTGAGACCTTGTCTCTACAATAAATCAAAAATTAGCCGGGCGTGGTAGCACGTGCCTGTAGTTCCAGCTCCTTGGAAGGCTGAGGTGGAAGGATCGCTAGAGCCCAGCGGGTCGAGGTGCGGTGGCTGGGAGTGTACCACTGCATTCCAGTCGGGGCGATGGAGTGAGACTTCCACTTAAAAAAAAAAAAATTTGTGAGTACTCCCTTGGGTCTGCAAACCGTTCATTTCTCCTGCAGCCTTAGAAAAGTGCTTGCGAGGCGTCTGTTGGGGTGACAGCGATGGCTGAGCTGTGCTGTGCCTGTGACTGGCAGGTTCCCCTCCTCGAGCTCAGTCCACATCGGTACCGAGGTCCAACCAGGCCCTCCCTGTGGAGGAGAAAGAACTCCTGTTACTGTGACTCCTTTTGTCCTCACCACAGCCCTGAATATGGAGGGGAAATGGGGGTGTTGCGGGCAGTGCATGGGGGCTGCAGCTGGGACGCAGGGGCTGCCCAGGGACTACAGGGCAGGTGGCAGCAGGTGGGGCCTCGGGCAGATGTGAGCTTCCATGGACTTGTGTCAGCTGGAACCCACAGCTGCAACCCCCATGTGCCTTGGCCGCTGGCCAGGCCTTGGCATCCCCTGGTTTCCTCCTTTGAGCCCTGGAGGGTGCTGCTGAGAGAAGGTGGTGAGGACCCTGGAGCTGGCGCTTTCCTCTCCTGGAGCTTCACTCCTAGGTCAGAGGTCGTGTCCACAGGCTTCACTGGCATGAAGAACAGAGGACGGAGTGGGCACAGACAGTCCTGGTGTTTGCGCAAAAGTATCAGGCGACCATACAGCTCGTCACCAGTCTCATCCCAAAAAGAAGGTCAGAGCCAAACAGTTCAGTCTCTACTTTTTTGAGTCAGAGTCTCACTGTGTCGCCCAGGCTGGAGTGCAATGGCACCATCATGGCAGCCTCAACCTGCTGGGCTCAGGCAATCCTCCCGCCTCAGCCTCCTGAGTAGCTAGAACTACAGGTGTGTGCCACCATGCATGGCTAATTTTTTATTTTTTGTGGAGACAGGGTTCCTCTATGTTGCCCAGGCTGGTGTTGAACTCCTGGACTCAAGCAATCCTTCTGCCTCAGCCTCCCAAGGTGCTGGGATTATAGGTGTGAGCCACCGAGCCTGGCCAAAATCTCTACTTCCGGAGTCCTGTTGAAAGTATACATAACCCCTGGGAGCATCTTAGGATAAGTGGCATGTGGCCATGTGGTAAATGTGGCTTGGGCATGAGTGATCCACCTCTGAGGCACTGTTAAATGTTGGGAGAAGACTGTTTCCCTGCAGGAGTCATACAAAAAGCTATATGGAAAGTCAAGTGAGGGAACTGGCTTTGATCCAGTCTTCAAGAGTAGAGGAGAAAGGTTCTCAGCACACTGGACGTCTTTGGTGTTGGAGCTGGTGAGGCCCTGCTCTGACGATCCAACCACAGCTCACAGCTACCGCCTTGTTCAGCCATGGCTTCTGGCTGCCTCTTGGAATGCCAGGGGCATCTGCACTTTATTCCCTGGTTTCCCTGTTTGTGGCAAGGGTGAGGGAGAGCTGTGGCTGGAGCTGTGGTTCCCGGGCAGGTGTGTGGCACCTCCAGACACAGGTGTCCTTGTGTCTCCAGGTGTTGAGGGGAGGACCTAGGCTCTGTTCCAGGTCAGGGCCCTGTCGCCCCTGTGCCCTCCTCAGAATCAGCCCAGACTGGTCCTCTGCCCTCTACCCCTCAGCCCCGAGGCAGCACAAAGGAGCAAGTACAAACGGCCTGTCTACTTTAACCACGAGTTCATTATTGTGTTATTATAGAACTTTAAGAATAAGTCAGAAATCAAGGGAGTTTGGGCAGTTTTAGAATTCTGTGTTCCCCAAATACACTTGTTTTAAATTTAAAGAAAGTTCTCATATTTACTTTGAAATGGACTGATGCCAAGAAATAAAATGAGCCTGGTGTAAGAGAAGGGACATTGGGAGTCAGGGAAGCTGAGTTTTTGGCCAGACTCTTCTAATTGGTTATGTGGTCTTGGACATTTGCTTAGTGTCTCTGGGTCCTCAGTTTTCCCACCTCTAAAATGGGAGGGCTGAATCGGCTGATTTCTGAGGGCCCTTCGGGTCTGTGAAATGAAGGTACTAGTAATGAAGTAGGTTGGGAACTGTGGGGGTGGAGGCCTATTAGCCCAACTTGCTTTTAAGCTGAGCAGGAAGAACAAATGGCTCCAGGCCTCTCTGTTAAACCTTTTGCATAATTAAGTGTATCCTGTAATCAGCGCTAACAAGAAAGAGCTAATCTTTCGTTAAATTAGTTTTTAATTTAATTCCATCCTGATTTAATTTTGCGTCACTTAAAATGTATGTTTTTAAATAGATGTTTACACATTAATGCAGGCAGCTTTGAAATTAATTCATTTCTCTGCTTAACCTGTGCAACCTGCGTGCTTCCTATCCCAGTTTCCTTGGCAATTGTTGCTAACGCCACAGTTCTCTTAGAGCATCTCTTAGATTCCCTGGTGGTTTAGTTGAATGCTTAAAAACACACACACACAAGACGGCAAACAGCTTGCCAAACGAAGGGCTAGATTAGTAGGGTGTATATGTAGTTAGAAGTGGGTGCTGATTTGGAAATAAAAGGCCTTTGTTAAGTTACCCTGATAAAAGTCTTGCACATCACAGTTGGCTTGTGTGTTTCCTGTATCCACCCAGGACTCTGGGACTTGAGCATTTATCATGAGAGGACTCTGACTGAGAGGTTTTCCACCTGCCTGATGGTTACCTGGTGTCCAAAAATAAGGAGTTAGGCTGTCTCTGCTAGGTGTGGAGAAAACCCACGGTTTATCTGTGGGAAAGGTAGTGGCCATCAGCGCCTGCCCTGGTTTTCCAGACTGTCCGGATTAGTGGGTGCTGGCGGCCACAGCTGTTCAAGTGATCACGGCCACTGCCTCCTTCCCCTGCTGGCCCAGACAGCCACCTGTGGCCCTTTGGCTGACTTCCACTTCTAGCAGAGGGCTGAGGAATTTGGGGCCCCTCTTTCTGCAGCCGCAGGGAGCCCCTAAGGCTGCCCTTCTTCTGCGCTGGCATTGGTACCAGCTTCCTGCTACTGGGAGGTAGAAGGAGGAAGGTGGCAGGGTTTGCTGAGGTGGCAGGATCTGTGAGCCACCTGAACCTGCTCACTGTTCAGCTCTTGGCCCATTGCCCTCCGACTGGCTGGCCACAGGAAGCCCTGCTCTTTAGAGGGGAAGAAGGAGAAGGGTATGAGGACACTCCTGGCCCTTGGGCCTATCTAGAAACCACTAGAGGCCGGGCACAGTGGCTCACGTCTATAATCTCAGCACTTTGGAAGACTGAGGCGGGAGGATCACTTGAGACCAGGAGTTCGAGACCATCCTGGGCAACATATCAAGACCTCGTCTCTACAAAAAATGAAAAAATTAGCTGCTGGTCATGGTGATGTGTATCTGTAGTCCCAACTGCTCAGGAGGCTGAGGCCAGAGGATTGCCTGAACCCAAGAGGTTGAGGCTATGGGGAGCCATGATCATGCCACTGTGCTCTAGGCTGGGCAACAGAGTGAGACTCTGATTCAAAAAAAAGAAAAGAAAAGAAAAAAGTAATATAGGAGACAAATAGTAACAAAATAGATACCCTTTGTAGCTAATGGTTTGTTAATAATAACAACACTTAAAATTTCTATATGAATATTTATATGTATGTATATATAAATACATGGGTTGTATTCGAAGGTGTCACTTGTTTGTGAAACTCATATATTCTCATGTTTAATCCTCACAACAATGGCAAGGAGGGATTAGAAATATTAATAATAGTGATGGGTCCAGGTGGGTGGTAAATTTAGGGGTGAAAGTCAGGAGGACTGTGGTGTCTGCTGAAGCTTCTTGCCCTAGTGGAGTGGACAATGACCAGAGTGAGGGCTTCCTTCTCTGGACCCTTGGCCCGTGGAACCCCTTTTTCCTGATGAAAGCCACCAGATAATACCTAATAGCATGACTTTGCTTTGATCTAACTAAATTTGTTTACTTCAGTGTTATCTATTCAAGTTAAATTACATTTTATCTTATTTTATTTTTTATTAATTAATTTATTTTTGAGTCGGAGTCTCACTCTGTCACCCAGGCTGGAGTGCAGTGGCATGCTCATGGCCCCCGCAGCCTTGACCTGCTGGGCTCAATCGATCCTTCTGCCTCAGCCTTCCAAGTAGCTGGAACCACAGGCATGTGCCACCATGCCCGGCTGATTTTTTTTTTATTTATTGTAAAGACGAGGCCTCTCAAGGGCTCTCCATGTTGCTCAGGCTGGTCTCAAACCCCTGAGCTCAGATAATCCTCTCGCCTCTGCCTCCCAAAGTACTAGGATTACAGACATGAGCCACTGCGCCTGGCTAAATTACATTTTAATGTGCTGCTTCTTAAAAGAATAAAATGGGCCTGGTGCTGTGGCTCACACCTGTAATCCCAACATTTTGGGAAGCTGAGGTGAGAGGATTGCCTGAGTTCAGGGTTTGAGACCAGCCTGGGAAACTTGGCAAGACCTCGTCTCAACAATAAATCAAAAAATTAGCTGGGTGTGGTGGTGCATGCCTGTAGTTTCAGCTACTTGGAAGGCTGAGGCGGAAGGATCGCCTGAGTCCTGCGGGTCAAGGTTGCAGTGGCCGTGAGCATGCCACGGCCCTCCAGCCTGGGCGACAGTGAGACTCCAACTCAAAAAAAAATTTTTTTTGGACACTCTGAGAAAGGGCTTCTAGGAGGCCTGACCCTTTTTTACTAAGCCTGGCCCTTCTTACTGGAAGGATAGATGGGGGATGCCCTGCCTGGCCGCCCTTGAAATGGGCCCTTGTGGGAGAGCAAAGACTGAGGTAGCTCTGTGGGTCTGCATCCCTGCCCATTCCTCAACCTGATTCCCAGACCTGCCTCTACACCCTGACTTCCCCTTAACTCAGCTTCCTTGGTGAACCATCTTGTTACTCCTGGACCTGTAGCCTCAAGATTCAGACTTCTGGCGACATCGCAGCCCAGACCTCAGTGTGGGCTTTGGGAAGGTGGACACTGCTTCTCCAGAACTCGCTTTCTGAAGCATAAGGTCATGGGCACCCACATCCCATGGCAGGAGTCAGCTCTGGGGGCCCATGGTCAGAAGGTTTTCTGGTAGCAAAAACCACAGTAGAAAAGTCACAGCACCTTTCATCAAGACTAAACTTCAGGCTCTTGTTTGCTGAGTTGTTTGCTTTGTTGTTGTTGTTGTTGCTGCTGCTGCTGCCGCTGCGGTATGTAACTTAGAATTTACCAGACAATTTTGAAAACACTATGTACAAATAAGATCTCTTCGGCCTGTTTTCCCAGTCCTATAGTGCAAGCAAATGTGGTATATTCCAGGAAAAAGATAATTTTTGAATTCAATCACTTTCGTTCAACACATGTTTATTTAAAGTTGATCTTAAAATTTAAAATCTCAGCAACCAGCCGGGTCTCTGATTTCGTTCAGTTTAAAGCTGCGACTTCCCAGGCATGGTCAGTCCAGATCTAGAGTTGAGGCAGCTGTCCAGGTGATTCAGGCCAAAATCCTGTTCCAGAAGAAAAACAATTCAGGGCTGTTTTTAAACTGGATTTTCCAGTGTTCCCCCCACCCCCAACCCCCTTAAAGTCTTTTAAATTTACAGTCCTCACCTGTGTTGATACAGGATTCTTTTAAAGTTGGCAATGAAGAATGATGTCTTTGGGATCTGTGTAGGTTATTTTATTGTAACTGGGAACAATACTTTTCATTAACTGGCTTTTCAGAGACCCATATAAAATATTATCAGAGTTATCAAGGAAGTTGTCTGTCATTGGGGCATTTTTTTTTTAAAGCTTCCTTGCTTCCAGCCGTATTGTCTTCATTATGCCTGTAGTCTCTTGCCTGCTTTGGGGTGACTCAAACCATTTGTCTGGTCTTTCCTTCCTGTCTCTGTGTGGAAGATACTTCAGCTGTCCAGCAGGCAACTGACTGTGTTTTTGAAATGACTTTATTTTTCAGATGTCGAACTCTCTCAGGTTCGCCCAGACCAAAGAATTTTAAGAAGATTCATTTTATCAAGAACATGCGGCAACACGATACCAGGAATGGCAGGTACTGCATTAACACAAAAGTCTCCCGCCAGCACCCGCAGGTGGGGTGGAGTGGAGTGGAGTGGAGTGGGGGGTGGGGAAGGGAGGGGGGAATGATTTAATGGCCACAACTCAGCAAAGCCAAGCTCACACTTTTAAGATGAACAGGATCTCCTGGAACCTTCCAGACAATCTCACTCTGCTCACGCCAGAATCATCAGAAAGAATCTTGTAGAGATTCAGACTCCCCAAGGCTCAGTGAGAGGTTTAGACCCGCAACAGACTGGATTTTTGAGAGCAGCACGCAAATATATTTTTGTGGAAACCTTTGAACAGGAAAACAGTTGAGTTTTTTTGGTTTTTGTTGTTGTTGTTTTCCTGCCTTGTTGGTTTTGTTTTCATTTTTCACCTCCACTCTGGTTAGTCCATGCCCTGCCAGACCTGTGCCTGAACTTGGTTTGGGCTCTGGCTTTGACTCTCTTTAGGAGAGGGTAATTGTAAGCAGATTCTTCCTTGGTGCTGATTCCAGTTCCTAGGCCTGCCAATATCTGGGGTACGTGTTTCTCCAGCTCTTCAGATGCTCTTGGGAAGCACTATTAAATAAAATCTGTTGTGGTTGAAATTTATATGGCCTTGCTATTAAAACCCTCCAGAAAATAAATAGATCAGAGTCATTGTTGCTAGCATGCTTGATAAAATGGCCAAGTCCATTCATCTCAACCCCAGTGGTACGTGAGGACAGTCTCCAGGGTTCGTTCATCCTGTGTAACCCTTAGGGGCGGCTCCCCAAATGGGTAAGCTAGAGACACTGCCCAGAGCACAGGTCCCGCTGCAAAGACTATGTTGTTTGATCTTCTTCTGATTTATAGAAGACCATATAGGCCCCACTAATGCTCCCTAATCCATGCAAAATGAAAATTACTAAAAAGTCTTTTAGTCAGACTCGTTAAAGCCCAGCATGACTGTAATCTGGTGGTGTAAAGTGCACTTGACAGCCTGCGTAATAGCACTGAAAATTTCGATATTTACAGGCTCGTTTTCTTGGAGTTCATACCTATTTCTTAAGCCCCATAGGGACAGGAAATATAACTGTATAACAATTGCATTGGTTTCAGAATACCAAAATTGAACTTTTCAAATAAGTTTTATATAGTTAATATATGTTCACATTTTTAGTACAGAGCTTTTAGTTAAAATTTCTATTTGTTAAATAGAATGCTCTGAATTTCTCTTTCACTTGTATTCTCACTGCCGCTTAAATTATTGTGCCTTATTCATTGAACCACTGTTTTTTAAATTTTATTTTGAGGCTTTTACTTACTGAATACAAACCTTACTCATGCCATTTTGGTATAATTATTTATCATCAATGTACATTTGTGTTTTTGAGCATGATCTCTTTGACTGTAAAATAAATACAGAAGCCCTTTAAATAAAATAAATGACAAAGCCAAAAGTATAGTCAGATTAATAGTATTCCCCCCTCCGATGCTGGCTGTCAGGACACAAAGTCGGATAATTACCCAGCATGGTTAGGTAGTGAGAGGATGCAGTTAATAAAACCTTTGGATTAATAGGGTCTCCAGAGTATACTGTGAAGCCACCTTTCCCTCACACCTTTGAACTAGGACACCATAAACAAAATAAGCAACGTAAACAAAGTGTGCAGTTGTTGGAGGTTTGGTAGGGAGCTTTCAGAGGGAACTAAAAGGACTCTTAGCTTATCTGAAGATCTGAAAACTGGAATTTAGGGCAGGAAAGCACACTCTGAGAGCCACGTGGGAGCTGCAGGCTGTGGACTGAGGCGGTGTCCAGTTGTGTCTACCCAGGTGAGAGCTGGTTTTCCTGGGCAAACGGAAGATGAAAGGGCCAGCAGGACGTGTTCGCCCTCCTCCCTTGGGTTTATTAGCAAGGATGAATTGTCCTTAGACAGATGAAAGAGAGAACCTGGAAGGAAGCCAGGAAGAAAATATGATTTCTGGAGGTGACAGAAGGAAATTGTGGGCTGGGCGTGGTTGCTGATGACTTTGATACCAGCACTTTGGGAGGCTGAGGCAGGAGGATTGCTTGAGCCCAAGAGTTCAAGACCAGCCTGGGCAACATAGTAAGACCTCGTCTCTACAGTAAATCAAAAAATTAGCTGGATGCCGTGGCGTATGCCTGTAGTCCCAGCTACTTGGGAGGCTGAGGTGGAAGAATTGCTTGAGCCCAGGAAACTGAGACAGCAGTGAGCTGTGATTATGCCACTGCATTCCAGCCTGTGTGGCAGAGTAAGACCCTGACTCAAAAAATTAAAATAAAATAAACACAAATTATGCTCAAGAGATGATGGATGGGAGAACATGACCAAGCCTTTTTTTTTTTGAGTTGAAGTCTCATTCTGTCGCCCAGGCTGAAATGCAGTGTCACACTCACAGCCACTGCAGCCTCGACCTGCTGGGCTCAGGCGACCCACCTCAGCCTTCCAAGTAGCTGGAACTATAGGCATGTGCCACCACACCCGGCTAACTTTTTTTATTTATTGTAGAGACAAGGTCTTGCCAAGTTACCCAGGCCAGGCTAGTCTCAAACTCCTGGGCTCAGGCAGTCCTCTCTCCTCTACCTCCCAAAGTGCTGGGATTACAGGTGTGAGCCACCATTCCCGGCCATGACCGAGCCTTTTGAAAGAGGAAACCTTGCCCCACAGCAGAGAGGCAGTGGGCGTAGAGTCTCCTGACAGAGGTGGCTGGGGCATTTGGGTAAACTCTGCCAGCAGTGGTGGGTTGGAAGGGTCCTAACTGTACTCTAAGGGGAGGACCTGTGTGCTTCTTGGGGAGGAGGACCTCCAATCCCTTTGCCTCAGGAGTCAACGTGAGAGCATGGCACCTACACAGTCCCCAGAGGACCCACGCAGGCCCCAGCCTGGGCCATCTCAGTTACACCTGCCCACTGTGCTGTGCCCAGCTCCCAGCTCTCCTTGGGACCCCAAACCAGCACAGCCTACCCTCAGTCTGCAGGCCACACCCAGAGCTCATTGGCTTTTCTGGCCCTGAGGACCCTGGTGTTCAGGCTCCTGCATCCCTAAACCTGCTGACCGTGTGATGGAGGCCCCAGTATTGAAGAAGATTTCAACCCTTGGCCCAGCAAAAGCAGCTCTTGAGATAAGCAGGGAACCTTGGTCATGAGACGCATGTCTGACATAATCAAGAGCTTCAAGCCCAATTTTGAGATAGAAAGGGGGGCAAAAGACTGGGTGGCTCATGCCTCTGTAATTCCAGCACTTTGGGAGGTAGAGGCAAGAGGATTGCCTTAGTCCAGGGGTTTGATACCAGTCTGGGCAACTTGGTGAGACCTCGCCTCTATGATACATCAAAAAATTAACTGGACATGGTGGTTCATGCCTGTAGTTCCAGCTACTTGGGAGGCTGAAGCAGAAGGATCCCCTGAGCCCAGCAGGTCAAGGCTGCGGTGACCATGAGCGTGCCACTGCACTCCAGCCTGGGCAACAGAGTGAGTCTCCAACTCAAGAACAAAAGGCAAGGGGAGACAAAAAAAATTTAAACTGAGAAACAGATATGATAAAAGATAATGCTTATGGATTGAAAAAACAGCAACCAAAAAACTGAAGTATACCTCAAGATCAATAACGTTGGGGTAGCTGCTTAGAGATAAACCCAAGACCCTGAAACAGCTCCATGTTTGCCTGTAAGGAATCACTCCCCTGTGTGACACTGGACGAACGAGTCCCCACTGTTGTGAAATGGAAGTAGCCACCTTCAGTAGAAGCGTGTGGCTGCAATGCAGTGTGGAGTTCACCTTGTGTAAAAACCATGTTCATCTGTCTGGAAGCTGAATTCCACGAGACTGGCATTGGGACCCGCTAGAGATCTTTGTGTGTGGATGTGGTACAGAGAAACCACACAGAGGGTGTTTTGGAGTCATGCTGGAGACCGTTGAGAAGGACAGTGCCCTCACAATACAGAATCACAGAAATGTCAGTGCCACTGTTAGAGCCAGAGCATGCCAGGTGCTTTTTTTTTTTTTTTTTTTTTTTTTTTTTTTTTTGGTTTTGGGGTGCACATTTTTTTTGGGGTTG
>CAUYQG010056659.1:0-14039 GCA_963574415.1 Tarsius wallacei | reverse complement strand
AGCTTCTTTTCTATGTTTTTGACAGTTTGGGTTAGTTCTGTGTTTTGGTCTTCGAGCTCTGAGATTCTTTCTTCTGCTTGGCTAATTCTGCTTTCCATGTTTATTAGTTTGTTATTTATTTCCATCACAGTATTCTTTACTGCTGTTATTTCTGCCATCAGCTCCTTCCTATTTTCTTCTTGTCTCTCCTCAATTTTTATTATTCTCTCTATTAATGTCTTGATGTCTGGGTTTGTTGCATGTGACCAGTCATTCTGGGGACTCTTCATTGTTTGTGTTCTGAAGTCTGTTTTCTCAGTGTCTGACCTCCCAGGGGTCTGTGTGAGACCTATATTCTTCTTTTGGTTTTCTTCATTTGTGCTGTTTTTTCCTCCCTACTTTTTCCTTTCCTCTACGTCACTGTCTTCTTTAGTTCTGTTATTCAGTGGTGGAGGGGTTGCTTTTACTTCTGTTTGTTCAATCTCCTATTCGTTATGTATATCCTCTTACTTTGTTCAGTTCTGGACTTGCACTGTAGATTGGGGGTGGTCCTTTTTTACACTTTTGAGATTTACTTATGGGGGGGAGCTGTGATTCAAAATCTATCTGCAGGTCCTGGTATCTGGTATCTGCCGACAGATGTGTGGATAATCTGAAACCCACTTCCCACTGTCTTGGAATCTGTCTGTGCAGTGGGGTTGTAGGTTTACTCCCTGAAATAAAATGAGGTTAACAGAGGGAAGAGAATGGAGCAGACAGTGTGGGGGAGAAGGGGGTTGAAAGAGAGAAGGGTAAGGGGGAGAACAGATGGGTGTACTAACAAATGGAGAGAGAGATAAAAACTGAAACAGATAAAAACAGTAGACCATGGCTATAAACTGACCAATTCCGATACAAAAAAAAACCCCCTAAAACATACATTGATGCTAACATACAAGCTAACCAATCTTCTTATTGGTGTGCTATTCCTCTCTATAAAGATATGGTTTACAGAGAGAAGAAAAGGAAAAAGAAGAAAAATAAAAAATAAAAAATAAAACAGAACTAAACAAAAGGGCCAAAACAAAAGGAGTAGAATCCAGTTAGTAAACTAACAGAACTAATCAAGCACACTCTGAGACTTTTCGTTTAAGTTCAGGGTCCTTTCAGCTCTGATTTTGGGCTGTTTTTTCAGGCTGGTAAGTTTGTTCACATGATCAGTTTCCCCTTTTGGTGTTGTTACCTTGAGTCGCCATCAGGTGGAGCTATTTCATGGCTCCAGATGATCTTTATCTCAGCTGCTCGCCCCACGGGGAGGGACCCAGAAAGGGAGCTGGAAAGAAGCCGGGAATGGAAGCATGTCCCCGAGGCACACAGGAGGAGGTCCAAGGCTCAGCCGGACGTCACAGCGGCAGTAGTGGTGGCGGCGATCTCAGCAGGTCCTGCGTACAGGGGTTCCAAGGTCCCAAGCCGTGGATCACCTCAGACACAGGCGGCGACGGCGGCGGGTACCCAGACTGTGGCGGCGCAGGCGGCTGCTGCTGGGACCGCTGTGATGCTTCTGCATTGTCAGTGGCCGATTTCCGTGTGAGGAGCAGGCCCCCAGGGAGAGAGGCCGAGTCTTTCTGTGTCTTCTTTTGTGGAGGTCTCACAGACCAAGCTGCCCCCTCGCCATCTTTCCGGAAGTCCCCGGTAGAATTTTTTTAGTCTACAAGTTCTCAAATCTGTACAAGGATTCTGGCTTCATATTTGCATGTGAAAAGGATTATCTAAATTGCACTTCTCAGTCTTGTAGCAGACCCAAATCTGTCCAGCTTTCTAGGTCGCAAGTAACAGCAACCACTCCCAGGGCACTATAACCTTGTCTCTTCCACTTTTTGAGTCCCGAGTCTCCAACTTCCAAGTAAGGAAAACTACTATAGAACAAGAAGGCAGCCGGGCTCGGTGGCTCAGCCTGTAATCCCAGCACTTTGGGAGGCTGAGGTGAGTGGATTGCCTGAGCCCGCGGGTTCGAGACCCACCTGGGCAGGCGATACCTCATCTCTACAATAAATCAAAAAATTAGCCGGGCGTGCGCCTGTAGTTCCAGCTCCTTGGAAGGCTGAGGCGGAAGGATCGCTGGAGTCCAGCAGGTCAAGGCTGCGGTGGCCGGGAGCGGCCACTGCACTCCCGTCTGGGCGATAGAGTGAGACTCCAACTCAAAAAAAAAAAAAAAAAGAACAAGAAGGCTTTGATTCCTCTGCTTGTTGGAATCATAGTCTTGAGGTTCAGAGTTTGGGTAATTACCCTCTGAACAAGAAAGTGATTTTTCCTCTGCTTGTGCAATTTCATTTCTCTGAGTATGGGTAAGAACTCCTACAACAGTTAAGTCTTGTTCGCTCTGCTTGTTGGCTTATACATCTTTAGTTTTGGAGTATGCACACTTATTTCGAGGACTTCAAAACCATATCTCCACAGCTTGTTAGATCCCCAAATGGTAGAATTCAATATATTTCAATGGTAGGATAAATATATTTCTTTTATATTTATATTTGATTATTTTACTATTTGAAGTCCTTGCTGATCAGAGTCAGCAGTTAATGTATTGACAATTACTGGAGGCAATCACAGCCAGTATATTTGTGCCCAGCCACTACTCCCAGGGCACAAAAGAAGCTTGTTGGATACTGGTCTGTGTGTTTCAAGTTGGGGCAACTTTTTTTCAGACAGCAAGGCCTCATATATTTTGCTTCTTTGATCCCAGGACTTTGGGTTCTAAGAATTGTTACACACGCACAGGGTCTATTTTCCTCTGCTCATTGAATTTCATATCTTTGAGTTCTGATTATGGTCAACTAACCAATGGATACTAACCTCATTGCTCACCCCTACACCAGGGCACGAAAATCTGTGACTGTTGGATCCAAATCTGTGGTTCTAAGGCAGCCTAACTACTTTTAGGGCACCAAGGCCTTGTTTCTTTTACTTGTTGAATGCCACTTATCTAAGTTTCGAGTATAAACAACTTCTTGTCTCCTCTGCTTATTGGATCCCAGGTTAGACGGGGAGGATGGGAAGCTGGAACACCTGTTTTCAGGATTTTAAACTTGTTTCTCTTGTTAGATTCCAGGTGTCTAGGTTTCAAGTATAAGTACCTACTTCCTAGGCACCAAGACCTTGTGTTGTATGCTTGTCGGATCAAAAGTCCTTAGGTTCAGCTGGATGCAGTGGCTCATGACTATAATCCTAGCACTTTGGGAGGTGGAGGCGAGAAAATTGCCTGATTCCTGGGGTTCAAGACCAGCCTGGACAATTTGGCAAGACCTTGTCTCTACAATAAATTAGGTGGACATGGTGGCTCATGCCTGTATCCCAGCACTTTGGGAGGCAGAGGCGAGAGGACTACCTGAGTCCAGGAGTTTGAGACCAGCCTGAGCATCTTGGCGAGACCTCCTCTCTACAATAAATTAAAAAACTAGTTGGGTGTGGTGGTGCACGCCTGTAGTTCTACCTACTTGGAAGACTGAGGTGGAAGGATCCCCTGAGCCCAGCAGGTTGAGGTTGTGGCGGCTATTAGCATGCCACTGCACTCCAGCCTGGGTGACAGAGCGAGACTCTGACTAAAAAACAAAACAAAACAAAAACAAAAAAACATAAATAAAAAAAAATTAGCTAGGTATGGGGGAATGTGCCTATAGTTCCAGCTATTTGGAAGGCTGAGGCAGAAGAATCATCTGAGCCCAACAGGTTGAGGCTGCAGTAACTGTGAGCATGCCACGGTACTCCAGCCTGGGTGACAGAGTGAGATGCCAACTCAAAACAAACAAATAAATCAAAATAAAGTGCCTAGGTTCGAAGTATTGACAAATACTCTCAGGGTACCCAGTGCTGACCCCCTCTTTCTCTTATGAGTACCAACGTCTCTAGGTTCACAGCAGAGGGACAAATCTGAGTACACGAAGACATCATCTTCTGTGTTCTAAGTTTTGGTAACTGCTCTGAGACAAAGGCCTTGACTGTTCTTCTTGGTAGCAGGACTTCAGGTTCCTAATAAGGAGTACTACCCTCAGCTCAAAAAACCCTATTCGGTTCTGTATGTTGGACCTGTGGTGTCCAGGAATCAATTATGGGCACTAAGGCCTTGTCTCCTCTATGTTGGATCCCAGATCGCCATTCAAGTTAGGGAAAATACTTCCAGGTCACTCAGGCTGGTCAGATCTCCTTGTTAAAAAATGAGTCTTTAGCCGGACTCAGTGGCTCAGCCTGTAATCCCGTGCCTTGGGAGGCTGAGGTGAGCGGACTGCCTGAGCCTGCAGGTTCGAGACCCGCCTGGGCAACTTGGTGAGACCTCATCTCTACGATAAACAAAAAAAAATTAGCTGGGCATGGTAGCACGCGCCTGTAGTTCCAGCTACTTGGAAGGCTGAGGCAGAAGGATCGCCGGAGCCCAGCAGGTCGAGGCTGCGGTGGCCGGGAGCGGCCGCTGCACTCCAGTCTGGGCGACAGAGTGAGACTCCAACTCAAAAAAAAAAAGAGTCTTTAATTTCTGAGTACAAGCCAGAACACCAAGATTTTCTTCATCTGCTTGTTAGATCCCAGATTCTTGTTTCCATATATGGGCCACTATTTCCAAGGCACTAAGGCTTCATTTTCTTTACTTATTGCATCCAACATTTCTAGTGTGTGAGTAAGGAAAACCACTTCCAGGCACCAGCCTGTTTTCTTCTGCTATTGGATCATGAGTCTCTTGGTATGATGGCCACTTTGATGACACCATGCCTTGTCTCCTCAGTTTATTTGATTCCAGATGCTATTGACCGAATTGTGTGCCCCCACCCTGCCAAATTTATGTGTTGAACCCCTAACTCCCAATGTCACTGTGTTTGGAGATAGGACCTTCTAAGACATAATTAAGGTTTAAATGAGGTAATAAGGCCAGGGCCCTAATTCAATAGGGCTGATGTCCTTATAAGAAGAGGAAGACATACCAGGAGTGCACAAGCACAGAGGAAAGGCCATGTGCAGACACAGGGAGAAGGTGGCCGTCTGCCAGCCAAGAACAGTGGCCCGAGGAGAAACTCGCCCTGCTGGCACCTTTACCGAGGGCTTCCAGCTTCCAGAACTGCAAAAAATACATTTCTGATGTTCATAAGCCACCCAACAACCATTGGTACTTTGTTATAGCAGCCGTAGGTGGCTAGACAGTTGTTTAATTCACCCAGTCTGTGATATTTTGTTATGACAGCCAGAACAGACCAGTATACCGGGTTCTGTTCTGAGTGTTGGCAATTGCATGTAGGGCACAAGGACTACATCTCCTCTACTTGGTGGATTCCAGGCATCTATATTTCAAGTATGGGCACTTATGCGCAGGGCACCAAGACCGTGTCTCATGTGCTTGCTGAAACCCTGTCTCTAGGTCTGGATTACGAAAAGTACCAGGAATGTGCTCCTTTGCTCTTTGTCTCTCAGGTCTCTGAGTCTCATGGATGTGTGCCTTCTCCTGAGGCACAGGGCCGTGTCTCCTGGCTGGGTGGCTCCCAGTTTTCTAGTGAGTAGTGACAGAACTGCTCCTGGGGCACCAAAGCTGCATCCCCTTTACGTGTTGCACCACAGATCTCTAGTCTGAACCCGGCAACTACTCCCGACACACAAAAGATGCTTGTCGGATGCCAGTCTGTGTGTTTTAAGTTGGGGCAACTTTTTTCCAGACAGCAAGGCCTCATATATTTTGCTTCTTTGATCCCAGGCCTTTGAGTTCAAAGAATTTTTACACACTCCTAGGACACAGGGTCTATTTTCCTCTGCTCATTGAGTCTCATGTCTTTGAGTTCTGATTATGGTCAAACACAGAGCCATAGGTGCATTTGCTTGTTGAGTCCAGGTCTCTAGGAACCTAGGATGGACAGCAGCACCCAGGACACCCATGGTTTGTCTCTTCTTCTTAACAGGCCTGAGATCTCTGTGATTTAAGCGCGAGCAACTATTTCCAGGGCACAAAAACCCTGTCTCATCTGCTTGATGGAATCCAGGCCATCTGGGTTCTGGTTATAAGTAATTACTCCAGGGCACCAAGGCTTGTCTCTACTATGCATTTGATCCCTGATCTTTTCTTTCCAAGTATAAAAACCTATCCCTAGGGTACCAAACCTTTCCCTCTTCTCCTTGATGGATAGAGGACCATTACTTCAAGGTACCACACTATGTCACATTTGCTTGTCACACTTCAATCTCTAGTCTGAGTGTGGACTGCCAGGGTACAAGGCCTTGTGTTCTCTGCTGCTTGGGTTCCAGGACTGTGTGTTTTCAATAGTGGAAACTCCTCCCCAGGCCTCATACATTCTGCTTTGTGGATCCCAGATCCATAGAATCTGGGAGTTATCAGGTGTATTTAGGGTCTCTTCTCTGCTTGTTGGATCCTTGTTTTGTCTGTTTGTTTGTTTTGTTTTTTGAGTTGGAGTCTCTGTCCCCCAAGCTGGAGTACAGTGGCATGCTCACAGCCACTGCAGCCTTGACCTACTGGGCTCAGGCGATCCTTCTGCCTCAGCCTTTCAAGTAGCTGGAACTACAGGCACATGCCACCATGTCCGGCTAATTTTTTTGATTTATTGTAGAGATGAGGTCTCGCCAAGTTGCTCAGACCTGTCTTGAACCAGTGGGCTCAGGCAATCCTCTCACCTTGGCCTCCCAAAGTGCTGGGATTATAGGCACTGTGCCTGGCCTTTTAAAACAATTTTTTAAATTTATTTTTAACTTTTAAAATTTTTAAATATTTTATTTTAAAGCTGTGGGGTATAATTCAGGGTTAGGTATACGAATGTTCATTATGTAGTTACTCTTGTTAATGAGGTTTCCCCCTCCCTTTTTTTTTTTTGAGTTGGAGTCTCACTCTGTTGCCCAGGCTAGAGTGCAGTGGCATACTCATGGCCACCACAGCCTTGACCTGCTGGGCTTAGGCAACTCTTCCGCCTCAGCCTTCCAAGTAGCTGGAACCATGGTAGCTGGGCTACCATGCCCGGCTAATTTTTTGATTTACTCTATAGACGAGATCTCGCCAACTTGCCCAGGCTGGTTGCTCAGGCAACACTTGCCTGGGACTCCCAAAGTGCACATCTTTAAAAAAAAAAAAAAGTAACCCGATTCCAGAAATCAGATTTGTGCAAGTAATTTAAATAAATGAATAAGTATAAAACTCCATTTTTTTGTTCTGAGGTCTTAATTATATTTCATAATAAGATTTTAGCCAGGCTCGGTGGCTCAGCCTGTAATCCCGCGCCTTGGGAGGCTGAGGTGAGTGGATTGCCTGAGCCCACGGGTTCGAGACCCGCCTGGGCAACTTGGCGAGAACTCATCTCTACAATAAATAAAAAAAATTAGCTGGGCGTGGGTGACAGAGTGAGACTCCAACTCAAAAAATAATAATAATAATAAATAAATAAGTAAATAAAATTTTATTTTTACATATTTAGAAAATTAGGAAGTACAGATAAGCCTAAGAAATAAAATAATAAGATCCTTTCCTACCCTTCAAAGTTTACCACTATGAACCTTACAGAGTATTTTTTTGTTTTCTGTTTTTTGATACTTCCGCCCCAGCCTTCTAAGTAGCTGGAACCACAGGTACGTGCCACCATGCCTGGCTAATTTTTCTTGATTTATTGTAGAGACAAGGTCTTGCCAGCTTGCCCAGGCCGGTCTTGAACCCCTGGGCTCAGGCAATCCTCTTGCCTCTGCCTCCCAAAGTGCTGGGATTACAGATGTGAGCCATCGCGTCTGGCCAAGTATTTCTAGATCTAGAAATTTCTATCTTTTTCTATGCATGCATACATATGTTTACATACTCTTTTCCTAAAAGTGTCCATTCCATATATTCTGTTTTGTAAACAGTTTTTTCACTTCAGTGATCAATATCAGTGTATATTCACACCATTTAAAACTCAGATCTTATTCAGATTTTTCCCATTTTTTTTTTACCTAATGGCCTTTACATGCAACTTGTTGAAAGTATCCTACTCAGGATCTGCATTTCTATCTGGTCTCTTAAGTCTCTACAGGATTTCTTTATTTGCTTGTTCTTTAACTCACTTCCTTTGTTCCTGCCACTAACTTGTAAATGAGACTAGGTCAGATTGTTTTCTTTTGATTTTTTAAAATTATGTTTCCCTATCTTCTATGTTTTTCTTATTTATTCATTCATTCACCGTCTGTGTCTCTTTTTCTTTTTCTTTTTTTGTGAGTAGGAGTCTCACTCTGTCACCCAGGCTGGAGTGCAGTAGCACACTCACAGCCATTGCTGCCTTATCTGTTGGGCTCAGGTGATTCTTCTGCCTCAGTCTTCCAAATAGCTGGAACCACAGGCGCGTGCCACCATGCCCGGCTAATTTTTTGATTTATTGTAGAGGCGAGGTGTGGCCAAGTTGCCCAGGCTGGTCTTGAACCTCTGGATGCAGGCGATACTCTTGGCTTTGCCTCCCAAAGTGCTGGGATTGCAGGCGTGAGCCACTGTGCCCAGCTGACTGCCTATGTTTCTTAAAAACCAAAAGTTATGATTCTAAAGATTTGAGAAACTTAGGGAAAATATTTTATTTATTTATTTTTTGATTGGAGTCTCACTTGGTTGCCCAGGTTGGAATGAAGTGGCATGCTCAAGGCCACCGCAGCCTTGACCTGTTGGGCTCAGGCAATCCTTCCGCCTCAGCCTTCCATGTAGCTGGAACTACAGACATGTGCCACCACATCCGGCTAATTTTTTGATTTATTGTAGAGATGAGGTCTCGCCAAGCTGCCCAGTCTGGTCTTGAACCCGTAAGCTCAAGCAATCCTCCCAAATTGCTGGGATTATAGTTGTGAGCCACCACTCCCAGCCTGGGGAAAATATTTTAACTAGAGCACAACATAGATGATATTGTATATTTCATATTGTGTCAGAAGACTCAGAATATCTCATCAATCCTTCATAAGTGATGCTGATAGTGATTACTGGATTGGGTTGATGCCAACCAGGGCAGTCAGGGTTTTCCCCTATTTTCCAACAAAGGAAAAGGGTAGCTTCTGGAGGGATGTGTGGCGTTCAAGGGAGGTTCATTAAAGCTAGGGCCCGGGGCATATTTATAAACAGATAGAACCAATGCAGCAGAGAGACATGGAGGGAAATATTTACGAAAGGGCATTGGGGAGCAAAGCTGTTGACAGGTAAAGACATGGAACCAGAGCACTAGTGAGGTAACTGTCAATCTATGAGGACTGGGATGCTCTATTCACGTAACAGAAGGGAAGGGAGAAACTAAAGACATGGTTATTATGGTGTTAATTTCTATGTTGAGAACAGTGTCACCTGGTAGGGGTGCTTCTGGTTGCAAGTAACAATGTCAGATTTTTTAATAACTTTTTTTTGGAGTCAGTCTCACTCTGTTGCCCAGGCTGGAGTGCAGTGGCACTCTCATGGCCACCACAGCCTCAACCTGCTGGGCTCTGGTGATCCTTCCGCCTCAGCCTTCCAAGTAGCTGGAACCACAGGCGTGCACTACCACGCCCGGCTAATTTTTTGATTTATTGTAGAGATGAGGTCTCGCCTGCCCAGGCGGGTCTCGAACCCGCGGGCTCAGGCAATCTGCTCACCTCAGCCTCCCAAAGGCGCGGGATTACAGGCTGAGCCACCGAGCCCGGCTTGTTTAATAACTTCTAACCTCAGTACGTCTGAAGGTGGATGGGCCCCAGATTGGGTTAGCAGCAAGTGTGCATTTTCAGAGCCTCCTTCCATCACTGTGCTCTGCTGCTTCAGTCCTGTTTTCTTCCTCAGTCCTGTTGTTTCCTGGGCACCAGATGGCTGTACAGTACCAGGTGGCTATGCAGCACCCGAGATAGGGAAAAGGCTATTGAGTCAGTATTCTATTTCAATAGCGGGCCTCAACATTTCAGCCACGTTACAGTTGAGGGAAGGGGATTCATCCAGCATTGAGTTTGACCAGACAAGTACGATGGTGGAATAAGTAATTAGAGAGTATGGGCAAGTGATATGTTGGGCTGCATAATCTAATTTGACAAATAAGAGAGGTGAGGGTCTGAGTCAACAGACTCCTGAGGGGGTTGAAGATTATTGGGATGGTTACCAGAGGAAATGAACTTGAAAGATAAGATGTGGTGATCAAAGAATGGTAGGCTCAAAATCATGATTTTTTTTTTTTTGAGTTGGAGTCTCACTCTGTTGACCAGGCTGGAGTACAGTGGCACGCTCCCGGCCACCACAGCCTTGACCTGCTGGGCTCTGGTGATCCTTCCGCCTCAGCCTTCCAAGTAGCTTGAACTACAGGCTCGCACTACCACACCTGGCTAATTTTTTGATTTATTGTGGAGATGGGGTCTTGCCAAGTTGCCCAGGTGGGTCTCGAACCCGCGGGCTCAGGCAATCCACTCACCTCAGCCTCCCAAAGCATGGGATTACAGGCTGAGCCACCAACCATGATTTTTAAGGTCATCTGGTGAATTTGATCACGGTGGTGAGTGGCTTAGGTGGGGCACAACACAATGGTTGAAAGCATAGCAGCAAGGGGCAGAGAGATAAAGGCATGACTGAGTGACTCCTGTGCAATGGAAGCCCCTGGAAATGTCAGTGATAGTGACAGGGAAAATGTCATGAGCCAAGCATTCAAATCTTTAGTGAATATGGGGATGTGATGGAAAGGACCAGGGATCAATCAGGAATGGAGGGTGCTATAATCTGAAAGCAAGTGCTTCAAAGAAATTCGGTTTTTTTGGCTTTATTTATTAAGTGAAGCAGGAGAAATAATGGTCTAAAAGTGGCAGGAAGCATGGTGACTCACCTTTACACCCTAAGGTGTATGAATGTAAAATAATAAAAAGCCACAGTTTTCCACAGGAGCAACAGGCTTTTCTTCAGAACAACAATGTGATGAAAATATTGGACAACAAGCTGAAGAAATTGCTGATGGAAATTTTTAAGTTCCAAAGGGGGTAGAGGGCATGTGGAGTCAGAGAGAAGTGGGACCTAAATCATATTAGGGTAAACAAAGCTTTACATTTATTCAAAGTATTTTTTTCTGTGCTTTTGGTGTAATGTTCAAGAAATCATTGCCAGGTCTAATGTCATTAGGCTTTCCCTCTGTGTTTTCTTCTAAGAGTTTTATTCTGTTAGTGCTTATGTTTAGGTGTTTGATCAATTTTGAATTAATTTTAGTACATGTTGTAAAGGCAAGTGTCCAACTTCTGTTTCTTGCATGTGGTTATTCAGTTTCCCTGGCACCATTTGTAGAAAACACTGTTCTTACCCCCATTGAATGGTCCTAGAACCCTTGTTGAAAATCATTTGACCGTGTATATGGGAGTTTGTTTCTGGGTTCTCTATTCTATTCCATTAGTCTATATGGCCATCCTATAGAAGTGCCCACATTGTTTACCATAGTTTTATAGCAAGTTTTGATATCAGGAAGTATAAGTACTCCAGCTTTGTTCTTTTTCAAGACTGTTTTGGCTTTATGTAGGTTTTCAGACATGCCCATTATCAGGTTGACGAGTTCCCTTTTTTTCCTAGTTTGCTGAAAGTTTTTATAATAAATAGATGTTGGACTTTGTCAAAAACATCTTATGCATCTACTGAGATGATCACATGGTGAATTATTCTCAGCTTTGAATGTCAAAGCAAACTTGAATTACTGGAACAAACCCTACTTAGTTATGATGCATTATCCTCTCTATAGCTTGTTGGAATTTATTTGCCCAAAGTTGGCTCACAAATTTTGTCTCCATGTTGATACAAGATATTGGTCTGAAGTTTTCTTGTAATGTCTTTCTCAGGCTTTATTATCAGTGTAATGCTGGGCTTATAGAATGAAAATGCTCACTTTTCGATAATATGGAAGTATTTGTATAGAATTGGTGTTATTTCTTTATTAAATACAGGTATTTGGTAGAACCAGTATTCACCAATGGAACGATCTGGGTTTAGGTATTTCTTCTTTTGGAAAATTTGTAACTGCAAACTCAACTTCTGTAATACAGGCCTGCTCAGTTTATCTACTTCTTCTTCAGTGACTTTTGGTAGTATGTGGTTTTCAAGGTATTAGTCTATTTCATATAAATTGTCAAATTTACTTACGTAGACTTGTTCTTAGTATTCCTTTACTATACTATACTTTTTTGGTCTGTGGGTCTTTAATAATATATTTTCTTGCATTCCTAACATCCTAACATTGGTAATTTGAATTTTTTCTGTATTTTGTCAGTCTTGCCAGAGAATTATCAATTTTGGGGGGAATCTTTTCAAGGAACTAGGCTGTAGTTTCATTGATTTTCCCTATTGTTTCTTTCCTCTCAATTATATTTATTTCCGACCCTCTGTTTATTGTTTCCACTCCTCTGCTTGCTTTCAGTGTACTTGCTCTTCTCTTCCCAGTGTCTTAAAACGGAGGCTTAGATTGTTGATTTTAGACCTTTCTTCTTTTCTAATTCAAGTAGTTAATGCTGTAAATTTCATTTTAAGTCACTGTTTTAGGTGCACCCCACACATTTTGATGTTATATTTTAATTCTTATTCAATTAAAATATTTTCTATTTCCTTTGAGAGTCTCCTTTGCCCCATGAATTACTTGGATGCGTGGTGATTAACTTAAAAGTGTCTGGAGGGCGTCCTGTTATTAACTCACTTGTGGTTTAATTCCATTATCACCAGAGGACACACTCTGTATGACTTTAGCTGCTTTAGCTTTCTTACGTCGTCTTGGGGCGCAGGAGTCGCGTTGCATCGCGCGAGCTCCTCCCTGCTGTCTGCCACCAGGACTCTCCTCGAGTGCTGCCCAAGATTTTTGTTGCACTCGGTGGACAGACAGGAGGATGCCGCCGCACGAGTCGTGTTCTCATCCCAGTGGTGCCGGACCGCCACCTGACCCGCCCTATTGGTGAGAGCGCGGCACCCCGCCGGCGTCACTAGGGGCGCTGTGCCTCGACTAAGCCTCCGACGACAGTGCGAGTGTGCGTGCGTGCGTACGGCGGAAATCCCGCCTCCCGACGCCTGCGGTTGGCCCTGGCGGCGAAGGCTGTGTTCCAAGTAGGAAGAGGAGCGGGATTGTAGGAAGCAGGAGAGTAGGGAGGTAGGGCGAAGGGTCTCCTCTTTCCCATTGGCTGTATCCTTGGAGAAGCCTCGCTACGATTGGCTGGGGGCTGGGGGCGGCACCCTGCGTCGGCCCGCCCCTCGGGCCGCGGGAGGCGCCGGGATCGCGAGCGCCGGTGAGCCGGCGGCGGCTGCGGCAGCTGCAGAGGCGGCGGCGGCCGAGGTGGCGGCGGCGGGCGGAGCGTGTCCGTGCGCAGGCTGGCGAGGCGGCGGTGCCGCGGCGCGTCAGGTCCTGGTCCTGGCGGCGGGGCGGCCGGGCTGAGCGGCGGGCGTTGGCAGCGGTGGACCTGGGCCTTCGCGGCCTCCCGGAGCGGCCTCCTCAGCCTTCCATTTCTGAGTGGTCGCGGCCGTGGTTTTCTGCAGACGTGACTGTTGGGTAATTTTCCCGTGCACCGCGCGCCGGCCTGCGGACCGCGGCAGGTGCCTGCTGCTGTCACTTGGTGAGGCGGTGGCCTCCTGCCGCCCGCTCGTGCCTGCTTGCACGTAAAGGAGGGGGCGCCGTTGTGATGCGGGCTCTTGAGACCGTCCATTCTCGAGGTCTTGAGCGCGCCGTGCCGATCCGCGCGGACCCTGCCCGCGCTGGAAGCAGGAGGCCTTCCTCCATCCTGCCTTCCTTCCTTTTCCCTCCCTTCCTCCATCTTTCCCTCTCCTTACCCGCTCCCCCCAACCCTCCCCTGTGGCCGCATTAGACCTTGAGGAGAGTCTTAAAATTTCAGAAAAGCTTTAGGTGTTCAACATTTGTTTTACCTGCAGGCCTGACAGCTGGGAGGAAGCTGGAGGAAAGATGCCCTCTGAATCTTTCTATTTGGCCGCCCAGGCTCGACTTGACTCCAAATGGTTGAAAACAGATATACAGGTGGGGGTTGACATGCCTTTCCCCGGCTGTGTTCTTGCCTCCATGATTAAGCTTCTGGTTTAAGGCTTTTTTAGCGTGCACGGTGGCTCACCCTGTAGTCCCAGAACTTTGGGAGGCCAAGGC